>JARNME010000140.1:0-149319 GCA_030179655.1 Scaptomyza flava
GTACTGACATCACACGTTCATGCATCACTGCAAATTTGGGGTACGTTGCTGCCCAGTGCGCTAGTCCATTGCGGTGCCTCACATTTACTCGGTATGTGCGGACTATACTCTCAACGCACGCGCGCGCGGCTGGACTACGTTGCAAGTCTCTGCCACGGGGGGCTGACCAATGTAGGCGGGCGAGAGACAAGAAACTTATAAATTAAACCAAATCCAAGGTGGAACAGCATTTGCCGAGTGATATCGTCGGACACGAACCAGGGGCGGTGAGTCAGCATACAATACAGAGGGGGCTGATACCCTATTGACGCAGGAACTATGGATTACCCAAACTGTGACACGGAACCACGGCTACCAACCACGATCTAATTAGATTCCCGCGCTAAACGGCATGTAGCGTGAGGTGACGTCCTTAACCGTCGACTAGTGGATTACATAGAAATATTATAATAAAAGCAAAGAAGACACAGTGACCGGACACTCTCAAACACGGCTTATTCGGACAAGCCCCAACCCTCTGTCGGGGAAACACCCACACGCTGGTAAGCAGCAGGACGTACACAAGCACCAGCGGCACGGGAAAACGGTTAGCCAGACGTCAGCACACGTCGGTGGTCTGCCCAGAACCCCCTGGTTGCAAGGGGGTGTGCAACCAAAGGTTGCCAACTCGGCACCCAGGACGGTTTAGCGCCCAACGGACAAACAACCACAAAATCCGTTGCTCCTGAGGAGGGTTCAAAGGTCATTCCAGGGAACCGTAGGCGCACGCAGCCGACATTCTCGGAAAAAAGTTCCCTGTCCGACTCAGCCCGCACACCGGATGAGGTCCGACTAGTGGAGTGGGCCAGAAAAAGACCAGGAAAAATCATCCCGAATTTCAAGCCAGCCACCACAGCGTCCTCCAAGTCCAAGCAGAAACGCCAGCGTTGCCGTTGAGGATTCGGGCCCGCAAGCAAAGCGGATTAGACATACTCAAATCGTCCGCCGCTCGTTGACGAAATCTTTCGCCGAAGCCACAAGGGAGAAGATTGCATGGGGGATCCTTGACCGGGGCCAAAATGAGCCGTCATCAGTCCCAGGAATCGGTGGGGGATTATCGAAAATGAGATGCAGGACAGGTTCGTCGACATCATGACAGAATGCATGGGTCCCCACCCCCCTTGTTGATGAGGATGCATCCGGGCAACATTAAAGCAATGCTTTGGGAGGATGAGCGATCTGACGGGAGGTAGTAAGAAGGCGGTTGCAATGCGGGGAGAGATCTACACTGGCGCGAAAAAGGGAGGCGGTGGACTGGAAGGATGTCCCAGTAGACCTCGCGCCAGGGTTGGGTTTCTGCCAAGCCCGAGGACCCCGAAAAGGTCCTGAACACTCTTCCGTGAGCAATCCACGCTGGACCACCGCTGATTGGAGGGTCGCAAAGGCGACGAGACCAGAAATGGCAACTCGAGGCAGGGATCTAAATCACAGAGAGATCGGCGGAGGGCACCACGAGCGGGTTCGGAGGGCGCTGACTCCGGCTTCAAAAACCGTAGCTATCCGCCGTGCTCCCATAAAACCGGAAACCAACAAGCTCTCGGCAGCAGACGAGGAGCTACCCTGATAATAACCGGGTGAACGACAGACAATGTGTCAAACAGGCATGTGCAGGGGTAACCACCAGACAATGGTGCCCCCGCTCAAGACATGGTATGGAGTCGGCAGATGGGAAGTAGGCCGGCTACCATAGAGGGCTTATGAATTGGCCATGACATGGCCAAGCTAGCGAGCTCAGTTGAGAGTCCCTTGACTGGATGACCGGACGTAGAAGCGAACAGGACAGGGGGAGCGTAGCATTAGTGTCGCCCGAAGATGTCACTAAGACTTCTTCAGATTAACATACACCACTGCAAGCGGCGGCGGCCGCGCTGCTGCATACGCATAAGCCAATGGGAGCAGACGGTGTCCTCATCCCAGGAACAGTGGGTCTGTGGTGGCAATTTGACGGACTGGGACCAAAGACTATAAGCAATAGTAGCCAAAAAATTTAAAGGTAAAATTCGCATGCCTGCACTCTAGCAAAAAAACACTTAATATTTTTTGCTCCCTTCTAGCAGCGATGGAGCAAACCACAGCTGTCTGCCTGGACGTTGAAGGCTGGGAATGTGAGAGTTTGCTCAACAATTGGCCCATGACCACCAAGGGCCTTACCACATCCACTCCTGCAAGGGTTGGGGGGACGACAGCGAAAACCACGCACCACCGAACTTCATAATGGGTGTGACGCAACGGCCATCATCATCAGTGGGGAAGACTGAACACAAAGAACGGGGTGTGAAAGTGCTTTTTAATTACACATTCGCACTAACCTCTGGATTTGTAATAGGGCAACGACCCACCCTTCATTACAAAGAACAGGGAGAAGTATAGATATTACGTAGTCTCCAACCTCCATCTGTAGCAAACTAACACGATGGAGGAGTGCTGACGGCACTCCTCTCAGACCAGTCGAATATCGAAATAGTCTTGTCTTCGACGTACCAAGCCCAAATGGCACCAGAATGTTTAGACGTTACAAACTGGTCACTTTCAAAAATACCTCTAAAAGACTCTGCGTCCCTGCAGTCCACAACACTGGGAAACCCCCCACTGAAACCACAGACCTACTCCCTCCTATACAAAAGCGCTACGGAGGCATGCGCGTCCGCCCTAAACGGAGTCGTTGCCCCCGTAGCCAACCAAGAGGTAAGGACTTAAGCCACCATGGTGGTTTTTTCTCCCCAACTGGCGTGAGCGGCGTAAAGACATCACGCAAGATTTTTAATAAAGATAGGTCTCTCGGAAGAGACCAGTCATGGAGTCAGTCTTACAAAACCAGCCTCCGCACTCCTATAAGCAGGCATCAGACAAGCGAACGCTCATCATGGCAGACATTGGCTGCCATATCGAAAGTACCACAGTTGGCCGCAAAGGGCTCAGAAAAGTTCTTTCTCAAAACCACCCCATCGGTAGGTTTTCTCAAAAAAACCAGAAGCGATCATGGACTTCGGCCAGCTCTGAGTCCTTAGAACTCTCGATGGAAAATCATTTTCCGGGCGCTCGGGCAGAGTAGCCAATCCCACAGAAAAACACAGGGGGGGTTCATATGGATAGACCTTCACAAAAACTTTCCTGACTAAAGAATTAATCTCATGGGCTATCAAAGCTTCCATGCCCATCAAAATACCCAGGGGCAGACGGGCATCTTTCCAGCCCCAACGCAGCATGCAGGGAGATGCCTTAACTGGCTCCTACACATTTTCCTGGAGTCGGGACGATGGACGCATCCAAAGCCCTGGCTTGAATCCAAGTCTGTCTGCATTCCAAAGGCGGCAAAGCCCTCCACACCAAACTCCCAAGGGACTTTCGCCAATAAGCCTAACAGCCTTTATACTCAAGCACTTTGACAAGGGTGCTGGGCCTCCTTAGGAATTCGTACGACACAATTCAATTCTCCCCGGGAGCAACATGCGTCTCCAAAGGCAAATACACGGAAAACAGCACTTCATGCTGTAACTCCACAGTGGAAAAAATCGCGGACCAGCAGGATTATTTCTCTAGTCGCCTTCTGACATTAGAGGGTGCTTTCAACAACGTCCACCCGAGGGCAATACACAGGAGGCGCTAAAGGATCTGGGTGTCGGGCACCGTGCTGTGCATCTGAGCGATCAACTGCTAAGATGCAGGATCGTCAGGTCAACTCTCGTTCACGACAATCTCCAGGTCAGTCTGCAGAGGCACCACTCAAGGTGGAGTTCTATCCTCCTTCTCCTTTGGACGTGGCAGTGAAATCCTCTGCTGCGATACAATTGAGGGGAGGTGCCTGAAGGGTGATTGCCTATGCGGATGAGGTTCGATGTTTTCTAGGGAAAATTCCCCCAACCCTGTGCGCACGCATGACCGTAGTGCTGCGCAACTCTGTCCACTTGGGCAAAGAAAAAGCGGGACTTGGGACCTGAAACCCAGCGCAGAATGATACTTGTCTCTTTACTAGAGAAAAGTATAAAATCCCGAATTTAGGCGACACCCTGACGGGGGTGGGGAACTACCTTCAGGCAAATCAGCCAAATACTTAGGGCTCACTTTAGACAGCAAAAGGGACGGGAATCTTACACGAATGAGCGTGTTAGGAAGCATAGTTGCTCTTTACACGTCAGAAAGTCGATCGGACGAAAGGGAATTGTGGGACCCCCCCATCACTCTGTGGCTGTAAACGGCCATCATTCGGCAATCCTACGTACGGAGTATAAGCTATGGTGGCAACATCTCAAAGAAAAAGTCAGTCGCTTGATAGGAAGGTTGCAGCGCGCGCTTTGCAGGGATGGTGACTCCGTTCATGTGTCTTTGAGCCTCAGAATTTGTGCAATTATTTAACCAAACGAGGCTCTCGATAGATACGGGATCTTTTGCCTATCGACAGATGGGCAATTGTCGCAACCCTCCTCAGCAATTCGCATGAGGAAACAAACCCCCCAGTGAGACGCACAGACACCCGGTCACTCAAGTATTCCAATGGAACCGCTTCTTCCCAGCAACTGAATACTGTGCCCTCAGGCGGTGTCTATGACTACTCTTTCCACCAATTATCCCATCGAGGGAGAGTGGGGAAAGGGATCCAGTGGCCGACAGACTCAAGTAGAATTTTTAGGACGGTTCAAAAGCTAGACAACCGGGTAGGGGGAGGTGTCTCTGCGAAGAAACTGCTCCATAAAAAATTCATTTAATCTACCTGAACATTGCAGGGTTTTCAAGGCAGAAAGAAATCACCGCTATACAGAAGCGCTCAAACCTCCTTTACAAGGAATTGAAAGCTCTGCAGCCAAATATGAATTCTTTTTGATGCAAGCAGCTATCAAATCGATCAACGCGATATCGTCGAACCGTATCCGTCACAAACTGCGCAAATATCTGAATGAGATGGCAGAGCAGGCGATATCTACTCATATGGGTTGCCGGTCAAAAAGGCATGAGGCAAATTGTTAGGGCGGATGAAGCTTGGCTGCGCAAAGACATGGTCTACCAGCCCCTATCTCGGATAAGGATGGTTTGGGAAGGCCATGGCCAGCGTAACCTTAAGATTCGCGAGCATTTCGAAAACCGCGAAGCAAATAAAAGGTGGCAACACACCACCCGGTAGAGAATATAGCCAGACCGACATGGCCAACGCGACTGTAAAAAAGCGACTCTCAGCCAATCCACTAATAGCTCAGGTTGTGCTCAGTAGTGAGGGCTGTTACGGGGCACTGGCTAGCTGGATCTAATGCAGCGAGGACTACTAGCCCATTCTACGATTCTGCAGAAGCTGTCGGGACGAGGAAGAGGAGGGAAACTGTTTCCCATCTTTCTGCGATGTCTGCACTCTGCACAAAGAAACGAGTTCTCGGTCTCTATTTCATAACAGACATCTCAAGAGATAGCGCCCACCACCCCAAGAGTATCTCCCTTTATTCGCTTCGGGCTGGGAACCACCCCTCTTTCAAATAGTATCACACACCCTGTTCTCGGGTAGACGGAGTTGGTGGACGAACAGGCACATCGCGCATCACAATGGGCCAACAATTGGCATAGTGAGTGGAAGGGTCTCTTTCCACCTAGCCCCACTACCGCTCTAACCTAACCTAACCTACCTACATGTGGGTCAAACATTCAGCGTTCGTTTAAAGCTATCCCAAATACTGTTCAAATCATGTGCAACTCTTCCTGATCTTCCCAATGGAAAAAAAACTTGCGTTGTGTTTAATGGGCTATTGGTAAACAGAATCAGTTTGGCCGTGGGTGATAGATTCAACATTGCTAAAAAAAGGTTCAGGAATGGCGTTTTAACCATATATGATCGACGAATAACGAAGCTGAGGTCAAAATGGATTAAAATGGCCTAATGGAATACAAAATGCTGAAAAGTTCGTCTTTATTTTAAAAGTCGTTCAGGATTAAAATGGAGCTATTGGTGCAATTGCTGGCATGTCAACCATACCCCTTCCGACAACCGGTTTGGCAATTCCCAAGACTACTATCACCGAAAACACTTCCAGTTACGACTTCGTCACGGAGTTTGTGAGTCAACCGGAATGTTCTTGCGGTATGTCATTGGAATGCCAGGTAGGATGCACGATGCGCGACTGTGTTTACGAATAGTCCGTTATAGACCAAGATGACCATCAGATCCAGAATGCCACTATACCCCCACAACCACAATATAATTGGGGACTCGCTTATCCATTAATGGGTAATTACTGAACCATTCCCGCGATAAATGGACACTGGGATGCAGGGAAAACACTTTATATGTGAGATTAAGACCGGATTCGATCATATTATGGAACGGGCAGTTGGAAGACTCAACGGCAATGTCGGTCGTTATAATATTTGTGCAATATCTGACATAGGAGTTTGGGCAGCGCAATTATAGCTGCAGCCTGCCTCTACATACGGTCATAGTAGCAAATGGAGAAGAAGTTGATTTTGATGAGGAACATGGGTGCGCTGGATGGACCAGGTCTTCACAGAGTATAACACTCGGACATAGTTCCAAGTGGTTATTGCACAACACAAACAGCCACCGGTTGGAGTGAACCGTTTATGTTATACGGACATGTTATTTTATGTATTCATTGCAATAAAAATAAGCATACGAAATGATTCTGAAAAACACAAATAAACTAGTTAATACTCAGATACTTTACAGTTTTTCAAATATGTTTTTTCAAATTTCGTGTGCGTTCTTGTCTGAACTCGTACGGGGGGGACATCCGCCAGGTGCACTCCAATTCGGCTCAAGTGCAGCTACTCTCTTTTTTCTGTTCCAATCCTTCTGTGTGCGTTGGCGATCAGAGGAGCAAACTGGATGTTTAGGAGGCGCGGTGTTCGGTAAATGTGCTTCGTCGGGTGGATTGGGCATTTGCGGGGATGGGGGACAATTGCTGGGTGGTGGGATTGGCGGCTAGGGTGGGATTGGGGGCTGGTGGCATTTGTGAGAGATGGTGGCATGCATGATGATAGTTGCATATTGGCGGTGTAGTCTACATTCGGCACATCAAAACTGCACGATCGTTGCAACCTGAGTCACAAGTCAAGTCCATCTGCAAAATGGTCCGCCATGATGGTTGAGTATGGCCAAGTCAAAAACTGCCTCTAAACCTGTTGTCTTGTTGTGGTCTTTGATCGTCTCAGATGTTTGTCCTTTTCAATTTCGCATTTTGCGATCTCCAAGGCTTCTGGAATGTACATCTGTGTACCCAGGGTAGTGAGCAACGTCTTCGGTTATTTCACGCCCAAACTCACTTTGTTTTTAGGTTTGCGAGCACGGAATTTCAACAAACCGTTTCCAAGGTACGCATTCAGTAGCAAGTTTGGTTGTGGGATGACTCCCAAACGTTTTGAGTCCTTCCTTCTTCGGTAAATAGATATAAATAAACCAATTGTTAGATTTTAATAATAATGTGTTCGATAAACACCATGCGATGTAAAACCCCTAACTAAATTTACATATCGAATATGATAATCAGCTGATCAACCTAAGCATGTGCGTTCACAAGTTTTCAAGCTGATTTGCACTAAGCGCTTAGTAAGCAGCTTTGATAAACCGCCTTTAGTTCCCTGAACGCAAGCCATTGTTCGCCTTCAGTAGGGATGGACGATATCATCATTTTGTTAAACCCATCTTTATGATCGGGCAGTTGATATCTATATAATATATATATTCGTAGTGATGTAGAATCCCACTTCGCAGCTGAAAGCCGCCTATAATAGTCTAATGTACATATCGTTGAGGGCTTATATTCTTTAAGATTCTCGTGGTGGTTATCCAAAACGCGCGCGCGCTGTCAGAACAGGTAACCGGACGAGACGAGAGGCAGAGTCAGGGTGGGCGAGCCCACACTTTTTGTAAATCTTAATACCTAACATCGATCCCTTAATACTAGCCTTACGATATATCGGTATAAACGAGCATAACAGCACTAAACCGATGTTTTCCGGGAATTAGAAATTAAAATATCATCAATATTGCCACAATAATTTTTAAACATAATTTATAGATATATTAATTTAAAAAAAAAAACATTATAAAAACAAGTATCAACGTTGCAGAGTCGGGAGCAACCGACTGCGCTAGACCCGTGACCAGTCCCATTACGACCGGATATTAAAAAGATGGCATGATGGCAAAAGGGTACGGATGCGGTCAGGGGTGTTAACGCTGCCTTGCACGATTCGCCGATTGCAGATAGGGAGGCAACCAACGATCTTCCTTCCAAAATTTGGTTGTTGACTCTAGCCTAAAGGTTTGTAAAATGTGGAAAAGGGGGGCGAAAGGGGTAGGCGTGGCTCCAAAAACTTCTATGACGATTTTTAGGGGTCTGTTTGCCAGCTATCTTCCCTACCAATTTGGTGGCTCGTAGCCTCACAACTCTGGAGATACACGCGATTTCGTACTTCCGTAAACACATTCGTATTCGCTTGGCATCACCGTCACAACGGACGGGTTTTTTTTTTTCTGCGCTTCGCTTTTTTCCTAGTGTGCGTTTTATTGCTGCTATTAATTTCGCGTCTTTGTCGTAAACTATAGGTTTGTTTTGGACTTGTGTTTTGCGGTTTGCCCTAAACCCAAAGTGGACAGTAAAGTAACAATTTCATTTGCATTTGTTTTACAAGTGATTCCAAACCCAACAAACAACTGCAGTCCAGCATACTGAAAAATTTGCTCAACTTGCTGCTCGCCTGACTTTTGCTTTTGTTTGTGTTTTTGTGTTTTTTTTCCGCTCACTCTCTTCCTATCTCATCTTTTTTCAAGCGCTTCGCTCCCCGTGCATTAAAAACCGTTTCTTCTTGATCGTTATCCTCGTACCGCGCTCTTGTTGTGTTGGTGTTGGTCGCGTGTCCAAAACTCTTCTCCGTTGCGTGTCTGCTTTCGGTGGTCGCGCCTCGCGCGTTGTTTGTTTGTGAAGCGTGAGAAGTAAGTTTCTGTTTTGTAGCTTTACGATTTGCCACTTTAGGGTGGACCGGTATTATATCATAACAATTTTCTGCAGCGGATTATTATGTGTTTTAATTGTTTTAGTTTGTGACGTTTTCTGCCCTTTTAATAAAATTAAACTAAAACTGTCTGTCTGCCGGCTATGCGAAATTGGTCAAGGTCCGCGCAAACTCAAAATGGGTTTCTGTCTGCTGCTGGGATGTGGCACACATTGTTGCCTCATGAGCATTGCCGGCCGGACCTTACTGGCCGTGGTCGCAGACCTCATGAAGGATACTAAATTTAGAGTGGCCGTGTTGGTCATGTTTGGGAGAAAAAACAAGACATTGTAAGCTTTATATAATCCTCACTTGGCCTCAGAGAGGCATGTTCTTCTGCCAGTTGAATCAACTGTAGTGAAACAGTTCTCATCGGTTCAAAAGAAACCTTAACGAGAAAAATCGCGTAATGGATTCTCCAAAGCGTAAAACGGCCAACGTGGGTCAGGTTATCGGGCTCCGGGATGTCGGAAAATACTCCAAACGCTCCGATTCCCGCAGGGTAAAGTAAATAAAAGTAAATACCAAATCTTCCTGGTCCCTCCAAGCTAAAAATTATCGAGAAACGTAAGAGTGATAGACCAACAACTCCCAGGGTATTGTGTTATTCTGATTCCCTGATTCACTGTCAGTTTTTCTTTGGTGGTTAGTAGTGTTGAGGTGAATCACCAAAAAACTCTAGTCAAACTTAAGAGCCAAATATTCAGGTATCCGAGACTGAGGCTTCCAACCAGCCTCAGTGGAGGGGATATAATTAAAAAATTTGTTGCTGTGTCCACCTAAAACAAATATTTGTGTTTCACGGCTTCCCCTGGGTATTTAACATCAGATGATGGTCAAGGTCTCTCTCCAAGGGGGCCAAATCGAATGCCAATTTCCACGGTGGAAGAATTTCAATTGTGCTTATGATCCGGAACATTTCGTGCTTTATAATCAGGTGGTTCCGACTCAAGATTTTTGCAATATATGCTGCAAAGAATTTTGGCCAGAACACATATTAATTGTGAAAGAGTATACGGCAAAGGAAGAAAAAAATCGGCCCCCGTTGTATTACCCTTCCGTGGGTGGTGGTTCTAAGGTTACTCACTCCCCAATAACTGATCGTTCCAAAAACTAACAGTTGCCTCCTTCTGTACTTGGCTCGCAGAATGGAAGAGGCCTTTTAGTAACTCACTAAGTTTATACCTTAATAGTCGTTCTTTCCCCCTTCATGTGATTGCTCCTTACTGAACTAACGTGGTTAAGGCAAGAGACTTCTCCATTCCGAATTCTCTGTAGTACATATTCATTTACAGAAGGACCTTGTACTCGTCGGCGTGGTGGTTGGAGGGCTTATCGCTGTGAATGGTAGACTGTCCGTCTGAGAAACAGTCGTAGTCGACAGTTCTTTTTGATTATAGGTTATTGCTGTAAAGGTAAACCTGTGCGGAATTAAACATTTTTATATCACTTGTTCGTATAGACCTCCTTCCTCTGATCTCTCTCTAGCTATGAGACACATCTACTCGCTAGGCATTCTGGCTCTGGCCTTGCTTTCCCTGAGCGTGATTTTCTGGTCGTAGTTCTGGTGATTTTCAGCATTGCTGAAGCTACTTGGATTTCTTGTCCTGACTTGGTGCCCTGGTCCCCGGCCCTGACTGCATGTTTTGAAGTCGACCTACTTGGGATGTCCATTGAGTCAAATTAATGCTATCCCCAAATGCCCCTCAATAAAATGCTTGATCGGATTTTTGTTTTGGATTCAATCATCTTCATCCGTTTCCCGTTTCCCTAGCCTATAGCTTACCCGGAGACGGATACCATCCTACGTTGGCGAGCGTTTGATTAATTTTACCTTCCCGAACGCGTTTTGCCATTTCAGGATGCCGTTGAGTCGCGGTCGTCATTTTTCGGAAAACTGATTTTGCGGGACTCGCTCTGGCTTGGTATCCCCAAACTGGACTGGTCTCTCCCTCGACGAAGTCTGAACGACTTGGACGTGGCCATCAGTATTTGGTATACTACCTATATTTACTTTATGTGATTTATGTGTCCCGGTTGGTGAGGCTAAACAGGTCTAACACACCTGTGGGGTTACGCCGAGAGTTTTGACTATTCTCGCAAAATCGAAAAATCTAAACATCTACAAGCGATATGAGTAAAAAAACGGCTCATCGGGGACCTATCTGCTTACTTGATTGCTCGTGGCCAGTTTGTGATATCTTAAATAACCTATGTTATAAGCATTACCGGCCTCGTGTAGATTTACAGTTTCAAGTCAGGATCCAAAGCGAGTTTTGATTTGTTAATGCGAAGCGTCGGTCATCGCACTCTCCCAACAGGAGTATTCTTGAGGGAGGAACGAAGGCCAATTCTGCTCAGGAGATTGCAACTATATTTTGCCCAATTTTTTCAACCGACTTATAGCTCATGTCCAATCTCAAGTCGGGTTTGACCTGATCCCCTGAAGCTGGGTTAATGGCTCGAATCGCATCTTGGGACTGAAAATCACTGAAAACTCATTTTTAAAATAATCTTCATGTGTTGGAAACCGATCTTTTTCCCCAGGACCAAACTGACGGAGTGCCAGCTGTGGTGCTTCGGCCACTGCGCTCATGGTCTTTTAAGCCGTTGCTGACAGTGTTTAACTTGTCCCTGGAAGTTAGCTCCGGTCCAAAAATTTGGAACAGAGATCAGTTCATAATTCCTCTCCATAAAAAAGGAAACACAGCTAATGTTCAAAATCTAGGGGTTTTCCAAGTTGTCTGCTATTCCTAAGATTTTTGAAAACTTAATAACTCTCCCATCTGCAACACCTTTGTAAAATCTAGTATTTCACCGTGCCCGCACGGATTTATGAAACAAAGCTCCTCTACCCCTAACTTGTTAGAATGTACTTCGTTTGTTTATCAGGGTTTCAGGAGAAATTGCGACTGATGTTATTTATACTGATTTTAGTAAGGCTTTCGACTCTGTAGATCATCATCTCCTAATACATAAACTAGAACTCTGGGGCTTTTCAAATATTCTAGTTCTTTGGATTAAAGACAACCTAACTCTTAGAACTCAGAGGGTTTTATTCAAAGGGTCCGTTTCCAAGACGGTTCAGGTCACTTCAGGCGTTCCTCAGGGTAGTCATCTTGGTCCTTTATTATTATTTTGGTTTATAAACGATCTTCCTCGGTTATAAAGTTCTATCGGGTTTTGATGTACGCTGATGATGTAAAGTTCTGCACGTCAGCTGCAACTCCCCTAGCTGCCTCAACAGCTTCAAAGAGATTTAGACAACTTTCAAATGTGGTGTAAGTAAATTTTTAAATCTTAATTACAGTAAATGTAAGTAATGTCATTTTTTAGATGTTTGCCCTTTTTTAATATTTATTTTATTGACAACAAACCACTAGATAGATTGAATGGGTTGACGATTTGGGCATCCTTATGGACCCAAAGCTTAAGTTGACAAGCATATGTCTTCAATTTCCAATCGAGCATCTGGTGTCTTGGGGTTCATTAAGCGCTGGTCGAAGGAGTTAACGATCCCTACTTAACAACAAACTCTGTAACTGCTCTGGTCACGACCGATTCGGGAATATGGATCTTGTATATGGTTTCCGAAATACGAAATTCATCAGAATAAAATAGAATCGGTACAAAAACAATTTCTGCTCTTCGCACTTAGAGGTCGTAACTGGGACACTAACATAAATTTGCCGTCTTATCGTAGTAGACTTTTACTAATAGATCTTCCTTCTCTGAGTGATCGTCGAATAATGCTTTCCTTTTCCTTTTTTCACAAATTAATTACATGGTTGAAATTGATTCTCTGAATTAATTACCAAATTAACTTGGCTGTTCCTATTAGAAATACTAGAAATTTTGTACCTATAGCTCTTCAAAACTTGTAATTCTAATTATGCTCTTCATAACCCTTTTCGTATTCTGTGTTCTATTTATATACGATCTTTCCCACTTAATACACAGTGCCACTCCTACTTGCTCTTTTAAAAAGTTAGGTTTTGTGTCATTTGTCTACATGTTCGCGATCATCGTAACCGCACGATAAGCGGAGCGCCCTACGGTCGGATGGGCGGGAGGTGGGTCAGCTGTGTGCGTGGGTCCGCGCGTTAACAAGCCGGTGCTTGGTCCGTGGGCCACTTGACTGTACGGTTCGTTAGTACATCTACGTCCAAATAAGAATAAAGAATTTCCGTTTTTGACGAAGCGTTGGGGAGGCGATGGGGGCGGCTAGGGCAGTAGTGGTGGGCGTTGGCATCCAAACTTTTGATGTAGTTTTGGGGGGTCATCATCACCTAACTCTGGCACCAAATTTGGTGGGTACATAGCTCAAAAACTGTGGGATATATAGGCTATTTTGACTTTAAAATGCGGGGGGGTGGGGGCAAGGGAAATGGGTGGGCGTGCTGGCCCAAAATTTTGGATGCAGTTGTTTGGAGGTTGCTAGTAGCGATCTGCTTACCAAATTTGGTAGTTCTAGCTGTAAGGACGTGCGAAAATATGTGGATTTATCGGTTTTGAGTTATCGAATTATCGATTTTCAGCCCCCAGTTATCGTAGAACCCCCATCTTGACAGTTATTTACTATACCATAGATAAAGAGAATTGGAAAGTTTCAAGTCTCTAGCTTGAAGGGTGTGGAAAAAAGTTGCGAACATACAGACGGACGGACGGACGGACGGACACCATGACGGACATTGCACAAACCCAATATACTCTTTACCTTCGGTATCGAGTATAAAAATAACTTATAAGAGTAGATGAGATGCCTTTACCCTACAAAATAAAGTTTTAGAACATAAAAGCTAATTAAAAAATGCTGTATAAGTAAATGTTACTTATCAGTGCTTGTTAAAAGCTGATTGACTCCCATCACGGATGGTTCTAGCACTTTTATTTGTTACTAAACTAAGAAACATGAGTTCAGAATCTTGGAAGTGTATATGGACAGTATGTGTCACGATATTGATAGAGAAGACACCTGTGTTGAAAATGTGGACAACCTTTTTAAAGAACAAGTGGAAACGTTGCAGTCGGACGCAACCGACTGCGGCATACTCGATACCTGTATTAAAACAGGTAAAAAGAGGCCTGATTGCTAAGGGGTACGGATGGGGCAGGGGTGTACGCTGCCTTAAAGATTCTCCGATGCAGATAGGGATGGCAACCAAACTATCTTCCTTCCAAATTGGTGACTCTAGCTGAAAGTTTGTAAAAGTGAGGAAGAGGGGCTGGGGGCAGTATGGGTGGGCGTGGCATCCAAATCTTTGCTGCAGATATTTGTGAAATGTCATTGCTATCTTCATACCAAATTTGGTGACTCTAGCTCGAAGTTGCTTAAATGTGGGGAAAGGGGGGCTGGGGCCGGTATGGGTGGGGGCGTGGCATCCAAATTTTGTGATGCCGATCGTTGTGGAATGTCACTTGCTACTCTTCATACCAAATTTGGTGACTCAGCTCGAAGTTTGTTAATGTGGGGAAAGGGGGTTGGAAGGGGTGCTCGTGGCTCCAAAACTTTGATGCCGTTTTTTGGGGGTCGTTGCAAGCTATCTTCTGCCAAGTTTGGTGGCTCTAGCTCCACAAATATGGAAGATACACGCCTTCTCGTTTTTGACGAAGCGTTGGGGCAGCTGGAGGTGGCTAGGGCGGTATTGGTAGGCGTGGCATCCAAACTTTTGATGCAGTTTTTGGGTTGTCATCATCACCTATCTTGGCACCAAATTTGGTGGCTCTAGCTCAAAAACTGTAAAAGTATAGGCTTTTTTGACTTAAAAATGCGGGGGGCGCTGGGGGCGGAATGGGTGGGCGTGGCTCCAAAACTTGATGCAGATTGTGGGGGTCGTTGTCAGCTATCTCCTACCAAATTTGGTGACTCTAGCTCGAAGCATGTAAAAGGGGGTGAAAAAAGGGGCTATGGCGGCTTGGGGATGGTATAGGTGGGCGTGGCATTCAAATTTTTGCTGCGATCCATGTGGGATGTCAATTGCTATCTTCATACCAAATTTGGTGACTCTAGCTCGAAGTTTGTATAAAATGGGGAATAGGGGGCTCTGGGGGCGGTATAGGTTGGGCGTGGCATCAAAATTTTTGCTGCAGATCCTTGTGGATGTCAAAGCTACCTTCATACCAAATTTGGTGACTCTAGCTCAAAGTTGGTATAAGGTGGGGAAAGGGGGGCGGAATGGTTGGGCAAGGCTCCCAAACTTTGATGCAATTCTTTTGGGGTTGGTGCCAGCTATCTTCCTACCAAATTTGGTGGCTCTAGCTCCACTACTGGAAGATACACGCACTCCCGTTTGTGACGAAGCGTTGGGGCAGATGGGGTGGCTAGGGCGGTATTGGTAGGCGTGGCATCCAAACTTTTGATGCAGTTTTGTGGGGGCTCATCATCACCTATCTTGGCACCAAATTTGGTGACTCTAGCTAAAAAACTGTGGGAGATATAGGCTTTTTTGACTTTAAAATGCGGGGGGGCTGGGGGCGGAATGGGTAGGCGGGGCTCCAATATTTTGATGCAGTTTTTTGGGGGTTGCTAGTAGCTATCTTCTTACCAAATTTGGTAGTTCTAGCTGTCAGGATGTGCGAAATATGTGGATTTATCGGTTTTGAGTTATCGAATTTATCGATTTGCTAGCCCCCCAGTTATCGTAGAACCCCTATCTTGACACTTTAATTTACATATAGATAAAGAGAACTGGAAAGTTTAAAGTCTCTAGCTTGAAGGGTGTGGAAAAAAGTTGCGTTCATACAGACGGACAGACGGACAGACACCATGACGGACATTGCACAAACCCAATATACTCTTTACCTTCGGTATCGAGTATAATAAAGAACAAGTGGAAACGTTGCAGTCGGTCGCAACCGACTGCGGCATACTCGATACCAGTATTAAAACAGGTAAAAAGAGGCCTGATTGCTAAGGGGTACGGATGGGGCAGGGGTGTACGCTGCCTTAAAGATTCTCCGATGCAGATAGGGATGCACCAACTATCTTCCTTCCAAATTGGTGACTCTAGCTGAAAGTTTGTAAAAGTGGGGAAGAGGGGCTGGGGGCAGTATGGGTGGCGGGGCATCCAAATCTTTGCTGCAGATATTGTGAAATGTCAATTGCTTCTTCATACAAATTGGTGACTCTAGCTCGAAGTTTGTTAATGTGGGGGAAAGGGGGGCTGGGGCCGGTATGGGTGGGCGTGGCATCCAAATTTTTGATGCAGATCTTGTGGAATGTCAATTGCTATCTTCATACCAAATTTGGTGACTCTAGCTCGAAGTTGTTAAATGGGGGAAAGGGGGGCTGGGGCCGGTATGGGTGGGCGTGGCATCCAAAGTTTTCTGCAGATCTATGTGGAATGTCAATTGCTACCTTCCTTCCAAATTGGTGACTCTAGCTCAAAGTTTGTAAAAAGTGGGGAAAGGGGGGCTGGGGGCGGTATGGGTGGGAGTGGCATTCAAATTTTTGCTGGAGATCTATGTGGAATGTCAAATGCTACCTTCATACAAAATTTGGTGACTCTAGACTCAAAGACTGTAAAAGGTGGGGAAAGGGGGTGGAAGGGGTGCTCGTGGCTCCAAAACTGATGCAGTTTTTTGGGGTCGTTGCAAGCTATCTTCCTGCCAAGTTTGGTGGCTCTAGCTCCACAAATATGGAAGATACACGCATTCTCGTTTTGACGAAGCGTTGGGGCAGCTGGAGGTGGCTAGGGCGGTATTGGTAGGCGTGGCATCCAAACTTTGATGCAGTTTGTGGGTTGTCATCATCACCTATCTTGGCACCAAATTGGTGGCTCTAGCTCAAAACTGTAAAAGATATAGCTTTTTTGACTTAAAATGCGGGGGGGGGGCTGGGGCGGAATGGGTGGGCGTGGCTCCAAAACTTGATGCAGATTGTTGGGGGTCGTTGTCAGCTATCTTCCTACCAAATTTGGTGACTCTAGCTCGAAGCATGTAAAAGGTGGTGAAAGGGGGGCTATGGGGCTTGGGGGCGGTATAGGTGGGCGTGTCATCAAATTTTTGCTGCCGATCCAATAGGGATGTCAATTGCTATCTTCATACCAAATTTGGTGACTCTAGCTCGAATTTTGTTAAATGTGGGGAAAGGGGGGCTGGGGGCGGTATGGTTGGGCGTGGCATCAAAATTTTTGCTGCAGATCCTTGTGGAATGTCAAATGCTACCTTCATACCAAATTTGGTGACTCTAGCTCAAAGTTTGTATAAGGTGGGGAAAGGGGGGCGGAATGGTTGGGCAAGGCTCCAAAACTTTGATGCAATTCTTTTGGGGTTGTTGCCAGCTATCTTCCTACCAAATTTGGTGGCTCTAGCTCCACTACTCTGGAAGATACACGCATTCCCGTTTTTGACGAAGCGTTGGGGCAGATGGGGGTGGTAGGGCGGTATTGGTAGGCGTGGCATCCAAACTTTTGATGCAGTTTTTGGGGGCTCATCATCACCTATCTTGGCACCAAATTTGGTGACTCTAGCTCAAAAACTGTGGGAGATATAGGCTTTTTTGACTTTAAAATGCGGGGGGGCTGGGGGCGGAATGGGTGGACGTGGCTCCAAAACTTTGATGCAATTCTTTTGGGGTTGTTGCCAGCTATCTTTCTACCAAATTGGTGGCTCTAGCTCCACTACTCTGGAAGATACACGCATTCCCGTTTTTGACGAAGCGTTGGGGCAGATGGGGGTGGCTAGGGCGTTATTGGTAGGCGTGGCATCCAAACTTTTGATGCAGTTTTTGGGTTGTCATCATCACCTATCTTGGCACCAAATTTGGTGGCTCTAGCTCAAAAACTGTAAAAGATATAGGCTTTTTTGACTTAAAAATGCGGGGGGGGGGCTGGGGGCAGAATGGGTGGGCGTGGCTCCAAAACTTTGATGCAGATTGTTGGGGGTCGTTGTCAGCTATCTTCCTACCAAATTTGGTGACTCTAGCTCGAAGCATGTAAAAGGTGGTGAAAGGGGGGCTATGGGGCTTGGGGGCGGTATAGGTGGGCGTGGCATTCAAATTTTTGCTGCCGATCCATGTGGGATGTCAATTGCTATCTTCATACCAAATTTGGTGACTCTAGCTCGAAGTTTGTAAAGGTTGGGAAAGGGGGCTGGGGGCGGATTGGGTGGGCGTGGCATCCAAAGTTTTGATGCAGATCTGTGTGGAATGTCAATTGCTATCTTCATACCAAATTTGGTGACTCCAGCTCGAAGTTTGTAAAAAGTGGGGAAGGGGGGGGCGAAATGGGTGGGGTGTGGCTCCAAAACTTTGATGCAGATTTTTGGGGGTCGTTACCAGCTATCTTCCCACCAAATTTGGATGCTCTAGCTCCACTACTCTGGAAGATACACGCATTTCCGTTTTTGACGAAGCGTTGGGCCTGATGGGGGTGGCTAGTGCGGTATGGTGGGCGTGGCATCCAAACTTGGATGCAGTTTTGGGGGTGTCATCATCACCTATCTTGGCACCAAATTTGGTGGCTATAGCTCAAAAACTGTGGGAGATATGGGCTTTTTTGACTTTAAAATGCGGGGGGGCTGGGGGCGGAATGGGTGGGCGTGGCTCCCAAAACTTTGATGCAATTCTTTTGGGGTTGTTGCCAGCTATCTTCCTACCAAATTTGGTGGCTCTAGCTCCACTACTCTGGAAGATACACGCATTCCCGTTTTTGACGAAGCGTTGGGGCAGATGGGGTGGCTAGTGCGGTATTGGTGGGCGTGGCATCCAAACTTTGGATGCAGTTTTTGGGGGGGTCATCATCACCTATCTTGGCACCAAATTTGGTGGCTATAGCTCAAAAACTGTGGAGATATAGGCTTTTTTGACTTTAAAATGCGGGGGGGCTGGGGGCGGAATGGGTAGGCGGGGCTCCAAAATTTTTGATGCAGTTTTTTGGGGGTTGCTAGTAGCTATCTTCTCACCAAATTTGGTAATTCTAGCTGTCAGGATGTGCGAAATATGTGGATTTATCGGTTTTGAGTTATCGAATTTATCGATTTGCGAGCCCCCCAGTTATCGTAGAACCTTCATCTTGACACTTTAATTTACTATCCCATAGATAAAGAGAACTGGAAAGTTTCAAGTCTCTAGCTTGAAGGGTGTGGAAAAAAGTTGCGTTCATACAGACGGACAGACGGACGGACGGACAGACACCATGACGGACATTGCACAAACCCAATATACTCTTTACCTTCGGTATCGAGTATAATAAATAAATAAATAGATAAATATAAAAAAAAAAAAAAATAAAATAAAATAAAACCTGGTTCAAGGCGATGTGCTTCATTTCAATATGAGTAAATGGGGATTAGTGAAAGAATTACATGCTCCTGCACGTAAAAAGTTTAAACGAAGAAGAAGTGGAAATGGGAAAGTACTCCTCATCTAATCAAGGATATCGATTTCTGTTGACAATCATTGATACGTTTTCCAAATATGCGTGGGGAGTAGCATTGAAAACCAAATCTGGAAAAGAAGCTACAAAAGCATTCGCGAGCGTTTTTAAAGGGAAGAGAATTCCCAAGAATTTACAAACGGATGATGGCAAAGAATTTTTTAACACTGATTTCAAAAACTTGTGTAAAAAGTACAACATTTATCATTATTCAAGCTATAGTGTTCTTAAGGCATCGATTGTTGAGCGTTTTAATAGAACTTTAAAGGAAATGATGTGGAGAGAGTTTAGCTTCAATGGAACTTATAATTGGATCGAAATGTAAAAACAGTTGATTAAAGAGTACAATAATCAATATCATAGAACCATTAAAACGACACCTATAAAAGTAAATTCTTCAAATGAAAAGATGTTATTAAATACTGTATACAGTCACTTAAAAATCTTTAGTGGTAGCAAATTCAGAGTAAATGACCATGTGCGTATAAGTAAACATAAACATTTATTTGAGAAAGGATATACCCCAAACTGGACAACGGAAATTTTCCAAATTAAAAAAAATACAAAATACATATCCTACTACCTACATATTGAGCGACTATCAGGGTACCGAAGTAAAAGGCGGATTTTACAAAGAGGAACTACAAAAAACAAAATTTCCACATGTTTTGCTCGTTGAAAAAATAATAGAACGAAGAAACAGTCGAGTGCTAGTTAAATGGTTAGGGTTCTCGAATGAGCAAAACTCTTGGATAGATAAAAAGGATGCACTATAAACACATATGTGCCACATCTCTTTTTTTTATTTCTTTAGCCATTTTTTTTTTTTTTTTTTTTTTTTAAGGGTCAGCAGGATAATTCGCTGCGGGTGGTGTGTTCTGATGGATATATAAAGCAGTCCAGAACAGAGCTCATTCAGTCAAACTTGTCTCCTTTGAGAAAACACACAACAATAAAAACAAAAACATAACAAAACAAAATGACCAAGACCACAACGCGTCAAAATAAATTGAAGACTCGCAGTGTTCAGAGGAACACCCTCATAGGCTGGGTTATCCCGAAGCCATTAGTGCAGCTCATTGGTGTGCCGGAGAGGATGCCGGCACCGATGGACTTTTACGATCCGGTTAACCAGGGAAAAAACCGGAGATGCCGTCGTCGGCTTCCTAAAATGGCCCGGTGGGCTATCAAGCTAACGTCTCCAGTTCCTTTCGATGCACCGTTATAGTAAAGTCAGATGTTAAATAAAGTACTATTAGACTGGCACGTCCGTGCTTGCGACTTTGGTTTCTTGAATGTCTTTATTGAATAATTTTGTGTTTCTTATTCTATGTTTAACATTGATAAAGCTTATGCTGTTATAGTTTAACAGCTACAAAGAGAGGGAGAGCGAGTGTACATATATATGCGGAGAGTGGCTAAGTGCAAGCGCAGCGTTTCCCGTAGGGCAACGGTCTCGCGCTTGCTTGGCCTTCTAAAGAGGCTTCATATTACCTACACGCGCAGACCACATGTATGTATGTGCTTTGGTATGTTTGTGCTGAGCGTGTTTAGGTTTATTCAAAATTGCAACAAAGTGTTACAAGTTGTATTTAATATGTGTTTTGACATTACATATATGAATACACTACACGTATAGGAAACCGAGAGCATCAGCGAGCACTCCGACTTATAGCCGGGGATGAGCGGACGCCATCACAGTTATTGGACTTAGGCCTCGACGAGTTGAGGTATAGTCCTACCCGGCTTGAGAGGAGTGAACTATTTCAATCAATGGACTCATTGGATTTTATGCTGGAAGAGATGAACAGCGATGAATTCTTAATAATTTATAAGAATAACATTTTTTTTTTTTGTAAAATATTTAATAAAAACATTTTTTTTATTTTAAACATATTCGCTTGATTTTTATTTATTTATTTATTTTGTTTTTTTTTTACCTAACAATTATTATTTTCAGGTGTAACAAATTTATAAATTAGATACACTTTTAAAAAATAAAGAATAAATTTGTTATCATATATAAAATGTTTTTTATTTACTCATTTTATTTATATCATTATTATTATTTACAGGTTTTCAAGGTTTTATAGGGTATAAAGGTTTTTGTTTTTGATTTATAGTTATACGGGTTTTTTCACAGGTTTTCTTATTATTTTTTACAGGTTTCTCAGGTCTTATAGGTTATAAAGGTTTTTTTTTTTTTTTTTTTAAATATTTTTCATAATACAGGCACGTTTAAGCTGTTTGGGAATCAATTTTATAATGACCCCAGGCATAGGTATTTATACCAGGGACGTAACAGTTATCGACCTTTTGAAAAAAAATCTTCTATAACAATTATATTTTGACTTTTTTCAGTATTGGTAAAGAATAACCATTATCATCGAGGAGAAAATTTTGGTCATATTAACCATTATTATATCTAAATATTTTTTTTTTTTTGGTCAGACAAAGACCTTTATTAATTTTTTTTATTTTTTTTTTTGTTCAGCCAATACCTTTCTGTTTCTATGCAAATTTTTTTTTTTTTATTATTTGTAGCAACAACAACCATCAAAGAAATTAAAAAAAAATTTTTTAGAATGACCAAGAAAAAAAATAAAACATATAAATTAAATAATTATAAAGGTCTTTGGTGACCAATATAATTTTTTGGTCAGAATAATGGTTAAATATGACCTATATAATTTTTTGGTCAGAATAATGGTTAAATATGACCAACATAAGTTTTTGGTCAAAATAATGGTTAAATATGACCAAAATATTTCTTCTCAATTATAATGGTTAAATGCAAGATTTTTATTTTTTTGGTTAATTTATTGAGACCTTTTTGGTTCAATTTTTTAAAAATAATGGTTATTAATAGTCCCTGATTTATACCGTCAGACCTTATTTTTCTTGAGTGCAAAAAACAACTCAGAAAAGGCTCTTTTATGAATTGGAGTTAGAGCTCTTATATGAGCGACCAGTTTAGTAGATAAACCCACTCATATATGAGGGTTTTCTGAAGGTTTATGATTGTTTTATGAGCTCATTATGAGTGTGCACGCTCAGGAAAAAGGGTCATATATGACCTCATTTAGAGCTCTTCTGGTTTGCTGGGATGTATACCACACATACATATAAAACTATGTGAATGTATGTGAAACATTGGCCGACCCTTTATTTTAGTTCTTATTTTATTTTCTTTCATTCTTTATTTTCTTATAATCCGAGTTTTCGGCAAATGAATTCGACATATGCACAACTAAATACACTTTCGCAGTTTGTGCGCATCGCTGCATGTATGGTAGTTGCGATGGCAAAATTGCTGAAAATGGTCATAGAGCTGAAAACATGAAAGTGTGTATATGACTGATATTCGGCTGCTTATTTTACTAGACGCACCAAATTGAATTGAATTAGAGAAAGGTCAATGAATGCCATGGCAAATGCTACGCATACAATTAAATATGTCATGTAGAAATACAAAATCACTAACACACTAACACTAGCCAGCCCAAACAAAATAACAAAAATCAGTAGAAATCCTAGCAAAACATATACATATATATGATAAATATACAGTGACAATTCTTGTTCCTGTTGTTGCAGCTGTATACGCGTTGCATCTAATACATTATGGCGCTCTCGTGCTCTAAATTCAGGTTGATATGCAGCATTGCGAGCTCTCTTGGCTTCTAGTGTTATCTACGAAACTTTCCGTTAATAAATTGTTATTTATTTGAAATAATTGGTGCAGCAATGTGATTCAAAATTTGGTACAATAAATAAGATACGTACAATAGGTATTGCCTATTGCACTCAAAATGCCTTTACGCCAAATAAAATGTTTTTTAATTTGTAGCAAATTAATTTTGTCTTTAATTTAAAACACATCAAAACACATCAAAAAGAACATTTTTCTTTATGTGAATGAGATTTGACTACAATTAAAGAAATATTTCTTACGCACAAAATTGAGACACAGCGTTTGGGTGTTTGTTACAAAGCTACACAAAATTCATCTTACCGGCATTATGTTAAGTTCACTTTATTAAGCGCAACTAGTTTTATTCAGAACAACTTGTATATAAATTAGTTTGTATTAAAATGTATTAGATTTTTACTGCTCGAGCGCAAAAGGTTTACACATCAAAAACATTAAAATAGCAAAAAGGCTCGTTTATGCACGCATAAAATATATGAATGCATTATGTTATGCTTCTTCGTAAATGCACACACACGCACACACATTTACAGACGAACATAGCGGACTTCTGCATTTAGAGAATGAACAGACGAATGATGAGTGTTGGTTGTTAATACCCTAACTAGCTTATTTGCTACATTAAGAATTTAAGTAATTAGTATTATTAAACTATTTTACTAATGTCTCAATGGTTTGCTAAGCGCCAACTTATGCTTATCAAATTATGCAATTATTGCATATTATTGAACTACACACATAACCACAGTAGCAATTACATTAGGGTATCCAACATTCTTCATTCTCTTATTATAGAAATCTGCTATGTTGGTCTGTTAGTGTGTGCGTGTGTGTGTGAAGCAAAACAATTGGACTTGACGAATAATGAAGTTGGATACCCTAACCAGCTTATTATATTTATAAATAAATTAATTATGTAATATTATTAAACTATTTAAGTAATTTCTCATTTGTTTGCTAAGCGCTAACTTATACTTATCAAAATATGCAACTTTTTCAAATATATTGTGGAACTACATATCCACAATAGCACTTATATTTTAATAGGGTGTTCAACATCATCATTCTTGTTGCTAAACAGCAGAGCTGTGTGGCTCGACCGTCTCGGTCACTGCACCAATACTCAATTGCAGGCAGAGATATTGTTGTACAACAGCAACATATTATTTCAATATAAGAACACCGTTCTACTGACTGTGAAACACACCGACAGAGATTTACAGGTTTGCACGTCAGAGTGTTTACACATACAAATAAAACATTTGCACCAATACTCTTATAGAGCTCACACCAATAGTGTATTACTTTTCGAGCATTTCACTGCCCCGAAAGCAAAGATGTTTACACATCAATAGAACAAAAAACTAAAAAAAAGGGCATAAATAAATAAATAATTTTTTTTTTATTATTATAAGAATATTTTGAATATTTGTTTCATCTATTATGTTAAATAAAAATTATTTATAATTTATATAAAGAGCTGCTTCCAACTTTGCTTGTATATTTTTTATCTGTCAGTACCACTCTCCGGTGTGCCACTAACAGTTTTGGGACACAAAAAATAATATATATTACATGAAGTATTTTTTTTTACCATAAATCCGCTTCCTTTTGATTTTGTCGTAGCCCACCTAACGTTCCAAGCAATTTGGCACGCAATCTCATTCTTATAAATTTGAGAGCATAGCATTTCCGCAGGGTCCAAAGAGACTGATAAAAATAAAAAAAAACTTAAACAAAATCTTCCAGTCTCCCAAGTCACAAGCTTCTGGTCTTCATAAAAAAAAACCTCAGCAGAGTGACAAGAAAAAGTTGAATCCGACCAGCCGTGTTAAAAATGAACTTCTTCCTCCGCCAGCTTCAACAGCATCGCGATTTCCGAGCACACTACAATCCGAAGCAAAGGTAGTGCATCCTAAACTTAGTCCAGTAAAAACAAGGTCCATCGCGAAGCGTCCAAAAATGGCCTTAACCAATTTCATTTTCGTCACAGGCAAACTAACCCAGTTTTAAGCCCGCGTTATCCTTCCCACATTAGAAGAGGACAACATTTTCACATATGAAATTCGCCGCGAGCGCCTGCAAACATTTTGGGATAAGATTGAGACGGAGTATGAAATCTGCTCCACTCACACAGGAAGGAAAGACTGATGATATTTATGCCATGGAGGCGAAATATGAGCACTGCTACTCCGTTTATGAAAGGTGTCTTTCACGCCTGAAAGGGGCGATAAAAGGTGCGTCGCATCCGAAAGAGTTGAAATAACCACTCCTCTGCTCTTCTCCGGGGGCTGTCGTCTCCCTCCGTGTGGCACAGAGGTGTTACACGGAGACTTCCTGCGTTGGCCAAAGTTCCGTCATCTTTTTTCCGAAATTTATTTCATTAATCCGAGGTTGACTCCAGTTGAGAGATTATTCCATCTCAGATCCTAGACCGCGGCTGAAGACAACGAGCTTGTCGCAAAATTTCCGCTCACGAACGACGGCTTTGCAACTGCGTGGACCGCGCTTAGCGAACGTTTTGAAATTAAAAGGCAGCTGGTAACTAGCCAGCTTAAGATTATTTTTTAACCTTTCCCCGGTTAACAGCGAATCTGGTGCGGAAATCAAAAAACTTCAAAGCACCATCCAGCGATGCTTGACTGCGCTAGAACACTCCGAAATTGAAACGTCCTCTCCGTTCGCTGATTGTATTGTAATTTTTCTTTGTTCGTTAAAGCTACCAAAGCTTACGCTTTCCCTATAGGAACAATTATTGTCGAACAATCTTAAATTCCAGCTTGGAATGATTTAAGCGCGTTCCTTAACGAACGTTATCGAATGCACGAAGCTATAGAAGATGTGAAATCTACTTCCACCTCAAACAGCTTTTCTGCTTCCCATTGCAATTACCGTATCCCCCAAGGCCCGAGGAGTGTTAATTCGTTCGAAGCGCTTGTAACTTCCAAGAGCAGGACGCGTGACTTGTGCTCCAAGGAGAGCCATCCGGTCATATTATGCACACGCTTCCAGCAGCTTATATAAAGCAGAAAAAACTCTGCCTGAACTGTTTCGCAAGAGGTCACCAGTTACGAGAGTGTACTAGTGCGCACAGTTGCTTTACGTGCAAGGGTCGCCACAACACGCTTCTGCATTGAGGTGATTCGGCTCAGGGAGATTCCTCCCATTCAAATGCAAATTCCAATTCTAACATACAGTCCGCTACCCTACATTTCAATAATATACAGTCCACTATACTACAACCAGCAGCAAATGTCGAAACTTATTTTGCTGCCAACGAACAGAGTGTCCTACTCGGCACGGCGGTCATTAACGTATGCCATCGGGGAGCTACGTATACCGCTCGAGCCCTAATCGATTCAGGCAAAGAGGCTACGTTTATCTCTAAGCGATTATTCCAACAAATAAAGCTGCCATTCGAATACGTGCAAGCTCAAGTTTCTGGGCTAAATCAAACAACTGCAGCCCAAGCCCAAAGGATATGCCATTTAACTATAGGCTCTCCTACGAAGCCAAGACTTCATATAGAAGATTCGGCTTTCATTCTTCCTCAGTTGGCCGGTAATTTGCCAGCAATATCCGTTCCTCAAAGCTCGTTAATAAACCTCCCTGCCATTCAATTGGCCGATCCGAAGTTTTTCTAGAGTTCGCAAATTGACGTGCTTATCGACGCGGTTATTCTTCCGTCTGTCATTTTAAGCGGCTCCTTGGACAAGAAACCATTTTCGGATGGATTCTCACCGGTCCACAGTCAATTTCATCGTTCTCCGCAAGAATTTCGACCAGCGAAGGGATGCAGCTAGACCATCACATTTTCAAATTTTAGGAGGTGGAGGATGTTCCAGTGCCGCAGACCCAAAAACTAAGCAGGAATTTCCACTATTTGTTGAACCAACTACTACTACAGCTTCATCAGTGGCTATTCAGGAATGTTCCTTATTTGGCTCCTCACAGCCCCTCTTTCCTATGCTTTTACTCCACAACTGACTACAGGAATGGAGTCTAAATCAGAAATAAATCAAGAGGTTCCCTTGTACGCCGCACCACCAGCTTCGACAGCAGCGACAAGCTAATCATCTGGGTCAAGGCAAGAAGCGTTTTTTTTTTCGTCAAGGTCAAAATCGGCATTTTACCCTAAAGTACCAGAGCCAGCGTTGCTACAGACGTCACAATCCTACATCAAGTGGGATGTCCTATCCCAAATGTCCACACCGTTTGTTCAATCGTCCTGTGCCTTGTGTTATCTGTCAACTCAGTACGATCAGACGACAAATACTTACATCCTTCCTTTTATTTCCAAAAGTTTTACAAGATACCGTTGCACAAGGCCACGTTCCACGACCGTCCCATCAATACCAACTCCTTCCAGTGTAGGATGTGCAGAGGAGTGCATCCACTGAGGAAGTGCCAAAGGTTCTTGCAACTCACGGCTGAAAAACGACTCTGGGCAGTACTTTTTAATAAGTACTGCCCAAATTGCTTGGCCCACAAGCACTCCGGGAAATCCTGCCGGAGGGTGTCTGCACGGTGGCCATTCGATCGAGGGTGACCGATTTCCGTAGAGAAGTTCTGGTCCACGCTTACCCCCAGTTTGGCTGTCGCACACCGATCCGACCTATCATCGCCGACGCCAAACTATACCGGAGCATCGTTCTGGCCGATGAACGCTGGCAGCATCCCTCAACGGTGTATTTGGCGCTCGGAGCGGATGTTTATCCTCACATCATTCTGAACGGCGTCCTCCCGAGCACAATCAATTGTCCAAAGGCCCAAAACTCAGTATTTGGCGGGGTTCTATCCGGGACTTGCAGACAGTAATTTTTTTTTGCAAAACTGCAAAGGGGGGAGGATGTGGATGCCAGAAATATCCACGGCCAATATATAACTGCCCCAGAACCATGATTTATACATTGTCTTATGTTCAGGGCTCTCAAGTTAAGATGTAACTGGAAAGATGTGATGTTTTCTCCTCATGTTAATATAACATAACATCCACATAGGCTTAATCTCAAAGCACTGTAATTGTTAATTAACATTCCACGAAAATAGCTCTTACGCACAAGAAGTGCTAATATACATTCAACATATGTATGTAATAAAACCTACTACATGTATTAAGTGAACATCTACAATAAAACACTTTTACTTAATTAATCCAACACCACCAATTTGTCAGCATTGCTTCATCTTTTGGATCCTCCGCCACAAACACCCCACAGCAGCCATAAAATTAAATAACAGTATAATATTAGCTTATACTGTATTTGAATTACGCTCCAATAAGCGTTATGATACTGATTTCAAGGTGTTAAAAAAATTTTAATTTTTGTTAAAAGCAACAACCAATGCTAGTCAAAATTCAAGCACAAATTGTTCTTAAATTAAGAACCAATGTTATGTCGTTCTTAAAGTAAGATTTGCGGTCTTAAAAATTCCGTTCTTAATTTAAGAAACCCGTTCTCATGTAAAGAAAATCCGTGCTAAGGCAGCTATTATCAACGGCACTACTGTGATGAATGGCACTACGTTAGTGTGTCTTTTAACGGTGGCTTCCGGAAATCTGCCACCTCCGGTCGTATAAGTGCCCGATCCGGGGTATGAGGCTCTGCCCCGGAGGATACTTCCTTCTTCACTACTCATGGGACCAATCTATGGAACATACAAACGAAAATACCCCCCAAGAAGCAGAGTGCTCAAGGAGCCACAAATCGAGTAACATCGAACCTATCCGCTACGGACATCTGTTTACAAAGCTCTGGCACTGACACCAGCACCAAGGAAGAGGAAGAAACTCTTCTCGCCGCTTCCAAAGCTGAAATACCTAAGTGGATCACGCTATCTGGCGCCGCAAGGTAGAGGTTGCGCAGACACCTTGCGAACGGCATACTCATGGATGAGGCCAAAAGGCTCTCTCAGAAGCCTATGGACCCTCCTAGGGCAGTGCCCAGCATGAGTGGCGCTACCAACAAATGAGGTAGATCAGCCAACACGACCCCAGAAGAGGTGTCGACAAACCGCGGCACCTAGTGCCCTGACGAAGGATGGTCCTGCAAACGTATTGCTGGCCACGGAAGCTCCAGCGGCCTCCACAGCCGCAGCTGCGGCTGGGCAAGCAACACGGGAGCAGCCACCCCAAGTCGGTGTCATGGACTCCTATAGGGACGTTGCCAGCTCGGCGAAGATGGCGATACTCCCTGCCGACTACCTCAGAAATCTTCTCTCGACAGGCAGCTCAACAGCATCCAGTTCGCCATCTTGTCGAGGGTGATGGCTCTGAGACACGGCTCTGTGAAGCCGCTGTTCTCGGGCTGCACTTTCCGACCAGGGTGGATTTCCATAAAGTGCAGGAATGCGCAGACAGTCGAGTAGCTGAGCACAGAGGTGCCCAAGTTCCGGCTGTGGAAGGACGCCCACATCAAGGTAGTCCCCGAGGCAGAGGCTCCACGTGCCGCCGTCTTCATTGGCTACTTTCCGCTTCCTAATGCGGATATGAAGACGGATGAGATTTTGAAGCTCTTCGAGGGCCAGAACAGCGGCCTGCGCGTGGGAGACTGGCGTGTCTTTCACCGCGAGATGAGACAAAATATGGCTATCATAACTATAGCGCTGGACCCAGTCTCGGCCAACCGGCTAAAGTCGCTGGGGTACCAGGTCAATTTTGAATGGGGCACGGATACACGCAAGCCAAAGGCCAGCACGTATCTGAAGGAACAGGCGGTGGCTCCTGCTCTCGCAGTGGAGAAGCCCAACTGATCCAAGGCCATCACGCCGGACACGGCTACAACAATGCCACAGGGTGCCGCTGAGGAGACTCATGCATTCCGTGGGATTCCTGCGGCCAACAGCACAGTCCGGACACCCAGCGGACATGGGGCTAGTGGACCCGCAGCTGCCCAAGAGCCCGCAGAACCACGGAAAATCCAGCGCCCTCCCCGGGCGCGTGAACAAGGATGTGGGGCGAACACCTGAGGAAGAGGCCCTTCTGCGCACTAATCGAGGCCGGAAGATGGTGGCCAGGGGCCGCAAGAGGGCGGACTAATACCCTGTCCCCCTCTTCCCACTCTTCCTTACACCCGGAGACACCTCAGATGTCATGAAGCAAACCTCCATCACGCAAAGGCCGAATCTGACGTCCTTTGTGAGAGGTTTGCTACAATGGACATACCATTTAGTCAGGAGCCATGGATAAATGCCGGACGTGTCCTGGGGCTAAGCACCACATCCGGTAAACTGCTATATGCAAACAACCTACCTCGCCCTAGAGTGGCGTTGTTAATTAACAAAAATTTAACAAATGTTTCCCTATCGCAGTTCATCACTGAGGACCTGGTGGCAGTTTGGATTAAAATTCCCACTGCCCATGGCGAGCAGGAGGCAGTGCTGGCCTCCGCCTATCTGCCCGGCGACTCCGACGTTGTGCCTACGGCGGCTACCTGTGCCCTGATAGAGCATTGCCAGAGAAACCGGCTCCGGTGGATAATCGTTTGCGATGCCAATGCGCATCACACGGTCTGGGGGAGCAATGACATCAACAAAAGAGGTGAGTATCTTCTTGAGTATATTACTAGTAAAAACATAGGATTACTAAATCGAGGTAGCGAGCCCACATTTATTAATGCAATCAGAGAGGAAGTCCTCGACCTAACTCTCTGTAGTCTTAACATGTTGTCCGTTGTCTTAAACTGGCGCGTTGCGAGTGAAGTCACTATGTCAGACCACCAGCACATTAGATTTGATATAGGGTGTGCCTTGCAATGTAGCCTAGTTACTAGAAATCCCAAAAACACCAACTGGGATCTTTTCTGTTTTGAACTTGAGCAGAGACTGCTCCACCCGTCCAATTATATCCATAGACGAGCTAGAGCGTGAGGCTACTGTGCTTCATACGAACATTGAATTGGAATATAACTCTAGCTGTGAACAAAAAGTTCGTAAGATCAGAAGGGCTGTTCCCTGGTGGAACAAGAGCCTTGACGATCTTAAAAAGACTGTTTCATCAAAATAGCGTACAATGGGCTATACAGAGTTTCAGTCCATACAAATCCCCTGGACCAGATGGAATATATCCGTGTCCTTTGCAGCGGGGACTGCACCCAATCGCAATCCCCCTGGTCCGTTTATTCCGAGCTAGTCTCTTGTTTGGACACATACCAGGCAAATGGGATAAAGAGAAAGTTGTGTTTATTCCTAAGGTAGGGAAGAAAGATTCCCAATTGCTTAAGTCCTATAGACAGATTAGTCTTAGCTCCTTCTTCCTTAAAACTATGGAGAAGATATTTGACCAGCACATCAGGGAGGGGTATCTCAGGCATCTTCCCTTACATAAGTACCAATACGCGTACCAAGCTGGCAAGTCAACTGAGACTGCCATTCATTGCCTTACAACAACCATTGAAAAGGCCATTGGCGCTCAATAAATTGCACTAGGTGCCTTTTTAGACATCTCAGGAGCTTTTGAAAACACGTCATATGAGGCTATCCATGCCGCTCTTGTACATAAAAATGTCCCCACACCCATTATTAAGTGGATTCTGGAAATGCTTAAATCCAGAACCATAACTGTAGACCTCGGGGGAACCATGACCTCAATCGCAGCCACTCTCTCCTCTCTTGTGGACTCTGGTCATCGATGAGCTACTCTATAAGCTCAACAACTTAGGGTTCTCCACTCAAGGCTACGCTGATGATCTAGTCATCTATATAGTGGGCTGGCATGAGCAAACCATCTCGGACCGCATGCAGCAAGCCCTCAACATAGCCAACAGATGGTGTCAGGACAAAGGTCTGTCCATAAACCCGTCTAAAACTGTTTTAGTTCCTTTCACCAGGAAAAGGTCTCTGTCTCTAACAAGACCATCCATAAATGAATCCACCAGTGACTTTTCGGTTGAAGCCAACTACTTAGGAGTTACACTCGACTCCAAGCTCAACTGGAATGTACACCTTGAAAAGACCTAAGTCCCAAAATTATCTACTGGTCCTTTGACACTGTGGTAAAACCGATCCTAACCTATGCATCTCTTGCTTGGTGGACGAAATCTACCCAGAAGACAGCTGCGGCTGCACTTACCAAACTAAAACGACTGGTCTGCATAGGCATCACTGGAGCCATCCGAACATGCCCCACTGCAGCACTTGGAGTCATAACTGGCATACCCCCTTTACCCATCACCATGAAAAAGGAGGCCTGCCTGGGGGCACTTCGCCTTCAAAATATCACCAACATAAAAAGCGGTGATCTTACCGGGCATCTTCGGGTTCTTGAACCCCTAATAAATGAGCCCATTCTGCGCGTAACTGACAAACAGAAACCAAAACTTGTTTTCCACAGAAACTTCTCTGTAGTCTTGCACACCAGACATGATTGGAAAACAAAATCTATATCTCTGCCCAGTGGATCACAAACGTGGTACACCGACGGGTCGAAACTGGAAAACGGCGACACCAGGGCTGGTATTTTTGGACCAAGGTTCAACAAGTCCATAGCCATGGGAAAGTCTCCAACCATTTTCCAAGCAGAGATATACGCCATAGAAATCTGTGCTCGTGAATGCCTTCGCAGGAAAATGCAAGGTGCACGGATTTACATCTTCTCTGACAGTCAGGCGGCGCTCATAGCGCTGAGATCCTTCACGATCTCCTCCGGACTTGTAGATAACTGTTTCCAGCAGCTGAACGCCTTTGCCTCCAAAAACATCTTAACGGTGGGCTGGGTGCCAGGGCATGAAAGCCATATAGGAAACGAGGTAGCAGACTCCCTAGCAAAACGCGGGGCGATGACACCACTAATCGGCCCTGAACCGTTCTGTGAACTTTCGCAAGGAAACAAAAGAGAACTGGTCAGGAAATGGGAGGAAAAGGAGATAAGTCGCCACTGGACCGACAGTGCAGGGCTGAGACAAGCCAAACAATTTCTCGTCCCCCAAATGACGCGATCAAAACGCATCATCAACTTAAAAAAGAACGAAATTCACACTTTAACAGGCTACCTAACGGGTCATTGCAACCTAAGGTATCACCTTAAGAAATTAAAACTTTCGGAAATCGACACATGCAGATTCTGTGAGCTGGAGCCTGAAACATCAGAACATGTTCTATGTGAATGCCCCTCGCTAAGCAAACGTCGACTTCTACAACTAGGAGGTGAACTTATCCCCCCCTACAGGATATGGGAACATATAGACCCTACCAAAGTGCTCTCTTTCATTAAAAGCCTCGGTATAGAGGCTCTACCCTAAATCCTACAGGCCGGCACAAAAGATCTAACATCTGGTCGCAGTGCAACAAGGCCCTAGTAATAATAATAATAAAATTTAATATAAACATATCCACTAGTCCAATGTGTCATCTAAGATCTATTGTTCCTTCCCTAAATGTAAAACTAGATTTATACCCCGATTCCACTAGAGCAAGATGCAAGTATGTAATTGGTATTCGAAGATGCCGCATCTTTTTGTATTAGAATCCCATTTGTACAATGGGAATCTTATTCAAATTTTCCCCGTTGGTCGGCTGCATTCCCAGTTGGTTCGAAACTGACCAACTGGGAATGTTAGAAGTTAACATTACAGAGCACTGAACAGAGCTTTAACATAGTCGATAGTATGAAATTTGATATCGATACTTGGTTTTAACAGTGCCAATTTGAGTAAAACAGCTTGTCATCAAGTGCCTGTCCAAACAAACTGGGATATTCGTTAAACCATGTTTGCATTTTGCGCAAAAATTAAAGCAATAATTTTTACTTTTTTAGCTTCACTAATTTTATTTGTGTTCGAGCTCATATTTGCTTCCAATTAAATATAAAGTACAGCAGACAGACAAAAGAGAAGAGAAGATTAAAAACAACGGCGCACGTATAGCGCTCGCTTTCGCAAATGAAGCGACAACAGACTACAGTGGGCAAATGTGTGCACGCAACTGGACAAATCTAGTGAAAAACATTGCACAACTTTATGAACTAGACGATGGTTTTACATGCATGCTTTTAGTGTCCAAACTCAAAGGAAAAGCTCAGCGCTGGCTACATGGTAATCCAGCGCACATGTTAGAGCCGCTACCAAAATTATGCGACCAATTGATACTGGCTTTTGGAGACAGAGTTTCTAAAACTGAAATGAGACGTATTTTTGAGCAACGCAAATGGCAACCGGGTGAGAAGTTTGCAATATACTTTGAAGAAAAGATGACGCTAGCCCAGGACATCAACGTCGACACTGATGAGCTACTAGAACAAATCATCGAGGGAATAACTTCAAAGTTTTTGCGCGATCAAGCGCGCATTCAACGCTTCAGCAGTCCAGAAGACATGATGCTAGCGTTTAGCCACGTTTCTTTGCCGGAGTCAACATCAACGCCGAGGAACACGGAGGCGTCGCACAGTGGCGCCCGTAGAACAAGTCAAGTGTCAAAAATCAAAAATTGCATGTGCCTCTAAAAAATATTGAATGAACCTACTTTATAGGAAATTTTCCAGCGATTTCAAATCTGCAATCCATAATGTAACCGGATTTTTTTGTTTAGAAGATATAGCTTTTCAAAGTTGTCTGATTTTTTGTGTTACATAAAAATCACAATTTTAAGGTAATTTGGTCGGCTTTGAGATACAATATCTCAAAAACTAAGTTACGGATCGTCATTATTTTTGGTTCTATTGATAGATCTATTTATTAAGAAAAGAATAAAAGAATTATACTGTTTGCTTTGCGTTTGGCCAGGCAATTCAATATTTACCAACTATCCACTTTTACTATTTCTCAACTTTGATGGAAAATAAAAAAAAATTATATCACATTATATCGGCTATTTTTTAAAATTAATTTCTTTGATTATTCCTCTATTAAATGCAAAAAGTTTCATGTGCCCGTTTTTGCCCCTTTTTTTTAAATGTAAAAAAAGTGAAAAAAGTCATAGGAAAAAAATGTGTTGCATGCATTTTTGGGCAATTTATGACATATAACCGTGAAAACCCATTTTGTTGTTGTTGTTACGTTCGTTATTGTGAAGATACTTGACTTTTGTTTTTCATTCTGTAATGCTTACCTGAGATCATTTGTCAAATCCTGGTCCCTAAATTCAGGTGCAGTTACAGGATATACAAATAAATTACCAGGTACGCACCGAATACAGAAATTGCGTTGGCGTACAACTAGTTACACATCCCATTCAGGTAGGCACAAATCTTATTCGGACACGTGCCAAGTACCCAAATTGCATAAATTGACCTTATTGACCTGGACTTATACAAACAATAGGTAAATTTGTTAGGCATGAAAGCTAACTCTTTTCTTGAACCCTTAATCCAAAGGTATCTATCAGGTAGTTGATTAGACTATATATGTGTTATTCAAACAAGTTGGACTTAAAGAAGACTGTCCCAAGTACGGATACGGAAACTCAAACGATGGAAACACTTCAAGGAGATTTTTTGAGAATGATGAAGCTGTAACTCAAATCACAGGGATAAACAACCAAATCGTTAAGAGATTGGGAACGATCTTAAATGTTTTGAACTGCAAGGAAAAAGTTGATTCTGCCAAATATGGAGAATATGCTTCAAAAACTGCATCACTTTTAGCAGAATTATATCCGCAGAAAAAGTTGACCCCGACAGTCCATAAAATATTGGCGCATGGCAAGGATATAATTGAGTATCAGTCTTTGCCAATTGGAGAGCTCTCTGAAGAAGCACAAGAGTCCCTTAATAAGTTTTATAAAAAATACAGATTGCTAAACACTTTCAAAGCTTCAATGGTGAGACAAAATGAGGACCTCTTCAACATGTTAGCAGCATCTTCAGATCCACTAATTTCATCACTGAGGCATGTTAAGTCACGAAAAGAATTAGAAAATACTTATAGTTCAGAGATGATTTCTCTTTTAGATATACCATCTTTTACGGATTGTGATGAATATTTTACAAAAAATTAATTTAAAAAAAAAAAAAAAATTATTTTTAATTATTTTAATATTAATTTTAGATTATAAAAACCGTTAAAACGAAACAATAAAAATCAAAATATTTAAATAATATTTTTTTCCTTCCCGTAAAGTTGATTTTTCCACAAATTTCAACTTTGCATACCCATAAATAGGCACAGAAAAATCGTAGAATTCATTTCAAACGCTCATTTTATAGGTTGATTAATTATCTATCATATGCTTTTTAAATTGTTCGATTATCTCATTTGGTTCAAAAGTTATGATTTTTGATATGAAAAAACTCAAATGGCCCCACTGTGGAACGGTCTGTGCTCAACCAATAACCAATTTCGTGTTTCCCTTTTGCTCTGTTCATTCGCTGACCGTTTTGCAACGAGCGAAGAAAATAAAAGTCTTTTGCATCTGTATGAGTGTATATGCGAATGATCAGTGCAAGGCGTATTTAACAAGGTGGCAGCAGCGTCGACGTCGCGTTGCCTTACTAAAAGTGAGAGCACACACACATATGCATAAAATCACAAAGCAGCTAAAAATTCGTCCGTTGTCGTGCGTCGCTCGCAACGTTCGAGAAACCGTAAGGCAACAGCAAAGAGGGCGACGTTGACGTCGCTGCCACCTTGTAAAATACGCCTTGGATCAGTGTACGTGTAAATCACACTTGCTTTTGTGGATTCGGTGCGTTTGGAGTGTTGTAATTTTTTGCCAAAAATGGGTCGCGATCACAACAAAAAAGTGCTCTTTTTTTCAATTTAATGCAAAAGACAATAAGTCTAAGTGCAATGTTTGCGGTGTGAAGTTAGCAGGCTTTCACGCAACAAATTTAAAACGGCATTTAATTGCAAAACATGCGGAAGTATTTAATGACTTCGAGTTTGACGACGACGAAATTCAACAAAATATGAAAAAAAGAAAAATTTCATATGAAACCAGTGAATCATCAATCGTCTCTTCGATTATAAAGATTCTGACCACCGATGGAAAGCCTTTTTTATTTCTGGATAGCGAAGGGTTTCGACAGATATTAAACCCAATTTATAACGCGCTTTCGATGAATCCCATAACTTCTCGAAATGTTATGGAATATGTGACTGTCAAAGAGAAGACAATTAAAGAAAATATAAAAGCGCTTGTAAAGGGAAAGCTTGTATCACTGAAAATAGATGTTGCTACAAGAATGGATAAGGCTATTTTGGGTGTGAATTTACAAATGATACAATCTAGTATGTCTAAAACTGAGATCGTCATCAAGACTTTAGGCATGATACAGCTTCGTCATTCGCACACTGGAATGTACATCAAGGAAAAAGTTATGGAGATCATAAATGATTACGGAATAACCCTCGATCAAGTCTTCAGGTAAACTCTTAATTGCAAAATATGTTTTAAATGACTGCTATTGAAAACATAAAACTACAACCACAGCATTACATCGGATAATGGAAAAAACATGACAAAAGCCATTCAAATTTTAAAAGATGATTCGGAGACTCTTTTTGACAATGACACACACGATGACATTAACGGTGAAAATGTGATGGAAAAACTCGATTCCATACAGCTGGCGAATATTCACCTTGTAAGGTGTGCTGCGCACACACTTCAACTGTGCGTATTCGACATCAACAAGCTAGATGAGATCAGCGAAAAAGTTTCATCATGTCGCAAAATTTGTAAATTATTGCGTACAGAAACGAATAGGTAAGTGAAAACTTAAAAATTTTTAATATTATTTTACATTTTTAAAAATATTCAACCTGAGCAGACGTTGGTTGAACGAGGGCAAAAAAAAGTACCTTGTCTCTATGTTGTTACGAGATGGAACTCTACATATTTAATGATATTAAAATTGTTAGATTTAAAAGAGTTCTCTGCTGAACACCCTAGCATTAGTATTGATGCGGACTGGGATTGGATGGAGATATATATTGACGCGTTCAAGGGCACATACGAAGCGACCTTAAAGTTGCAGATTAAACAAGTGGAAACGTTGCAGTCGGACGCAACCGACTGCGGTATACTCGATACCAGTATTAAAAATTTTGATGCCCATCCATGTGGGATGTCAATTGCTATCTTCATACCAAATTTGGTGACTCTAGCTCAAAGTTTGTAAAAGTGGGGAAAGGGGGACTGGGGGCGGTATGGTTGGGCGTGGCATTCAAATTTTTGGTGCAGATCTATGTGGAATGTCAATTGCTATCTTCATACCAAATTTGGTGACTCTAGCTCGAAGTTTGTATAAAGTGGGGAAAGGGGGGCTGCGGGCGGTATGGTTGGGCGTGGCATCCAAATTTTTGCTGCAGATCCTTGTGGAATGTCAAATGCTACCTTCATACAAAATTTGGTGACTCTAGCTCAAAGTTTGTAAAAGGTGGGGAAAGGGGGGTGGAAGGGGTGCGCGTGGCTCCAAAACTTTGATGCAGTTTTTTGGGGGTCGTTGCCAGCTATCTTCCTGCCAAATTTGGTGGCTCTAGCTCCACAACTCTGGAAGATACACGCATTCCCGTTTTTGACGAAGCGTTGGGGTGGATGGGGGCGGCTAGGGTGGTATTGGTGGGCGTGGCATCCAAACTTTTGATGCAGTTTTTGGGGGGTCATCATCACCTATCTTGGCACAAAATTTGGTGGCTCTAGCTCAAAAACTGTGGGAGATATACGCTTTTTTGACTTTAAATTGCGGGGGGGGCTGGGGGCGGAATGGGTGGGCGTGGCTCCAAAATTTTGATGCAGTTTTTTGGGGGTTGCTAGTAGCTATCTGCCCACCAAATTTGGTAGTTCTAGCTGTAAGGATGTGCGAAATATGAGGATTTATCGGTTTTGAGTTATCGAATTTATCGATTTGCCAGCCCCCCAGTTATCGTAGAACCCCCATCTTGACACTTTAATTTACTATCCCATAGATAAAGAGAATTGGAAAGTTTCAAGTCTCTAGCTTGAAGGGTGTGGAAAAAAGTTGCGAACATACAGACGGTCAGACGGACAGACGGACGGACACCATGACGGACATTGCACAAACCCAATATACTCTTTACCTTCGGTATCGAGTATAAAAAATATATATAGATATAATAATGGTTAATATGACCAAAATTTTTTCTCCTCGATGATAATGGTTATTCTTTACCAATACTGAAAAAAGTCAAAATATAATTGTTATAGAAGATTTTTTTTCAAAAGGTCGATAACTGTTACGTCCCTGGTATAAATACCTATGCCTGGGGTCATTATAAAATTGATTCCCAAACAGCTTAAACGTGCCTGTATTATGAAAAATATTTAAAAAAAAAAAAAAAAAAAAAACCTTTATAACCTATAAGACCTGAGAAACCTGTAAATAATAATAAGAAAACCTGTGAAAAAACCCGTATAACTATAAATCAAAAACAAAAACCTTTATACCCTATAAAACCTTTAAAACCTGTAAATAATAATAATGATATAAAATAAAATGAGTAAATAAAAAAACATTTTATATATGATAACAAAATTTATTCTTTATTTTTTAAAAAGTGTATCTAATTTTATAAAATTTGTTAAACCTGAATATAATAATTGTTAGGTAAAAAAAACAAAATAAAATAAATAAATAAAAAATCAAGCGAAATATGTTTTAAAATAAAAAAAAAATGTTTTTATTAAATATTTTACAAAAAAAAAAAAAAATGTTATTCTTATAAATTATTTAAGAATTCATCGCTGTTCATCTCTTCCAGCATAAAATCCAATGAGTCCATTGATTGAAATAGTTCACTCCTCTCAAGCCGGGTAGGACTATACCTCAACTCGTCGAGGCCTAAGTCCAATAACTGTGATGGCGTCCGCTCATCCCGGCTATAAGTCGGAGTGCTCGCTGATGCTCTCGGTTTCCTATACGGTGTAGTGTATTCATATATGTAATGTCAAAACACATATTAAATACAACTTGTAACACTTTGTTGCAATTTTGAATAAACCTAAACACGCTCAGCACAAACATACCAAAGCACATACATACATGTGGTCTGCGCGTGTAGGTAATATGAAGCCTCTTTAGAAGGCCAAGCAAGCGCGAGACCGTTGCCCTACGGGAAACGCTGCGCTTGCACTTAAGCCACTCTCCGCATATATATGTACACTCGCTCTCCCTCTCTTTGTAGCTGTTAAACTATAACAGCATAAGCTTTATCAATGTTAAACATAGAATAAGAAACACAAAATTATTCAATAAAGACATTCAAGAAACCAAAGTCGCAAGGCACGGACGTGCCAGTCTAATAGTACTTTATTTAACATCTGACTTTACTATAACGGTGCATCGAAAGGAACTGGAGACGTTAGCTTGATAGCCCACCGGGCCATTCCAGGAAGCCGACGACGGCATCTCCGGTTTTTTCCCTGGTTAACCGGATCGTAAAAGTCCATCGGTGCCGGCATCCTCTCCGGCACACCAATGAGCTGCACTAATGGCTTCGGGATAACCCAGCCTATGAGGGTGTTCCTCTGAACACTGCGAGTCTTCAATTTATTTTGACGCGTTGTGGTCTTGGTCATTTTGTTTTGTTATGTTTTTGTTTTTATTGTTGTGTGTTTTCTCAAAGGAAACAAGTTTGACTGAATGAGCTCTGTTCTGGACTGCTTTATATATCCATCAGAACACACCACCCGCAGCGAATTATCCTGCTGACCCTTAAAAAAAAAAAAAAAAAAAAAAAAAAATGGCTAAAGAAATAAAAAAAAGAGATGTGGCACATATGTGTTTATAGCAGAGCTCGCAAATAACAGTTGACCATTTCTTGCAGTCACCAAAAAACTGTTTTTTGCGGACCACTGCGCAAAAAGTCAGACAAGAGCCGTTCACCAGTGTCTCTTGAACGAACGCACAGTGGCGCCCGTAGAACAAGTCAAGTGTCAAAAATCAAAAATTGCATGTGCCTCTAAAAAATATTGAATGAACCTACTTTATAGGAAATTTTTCCACGATTTCAGATCTGCAATCCTTAATACAACCAGATTTTTTGTTTAGATATAGCCCTGCAAAGTTGACTGATTTTTTGTGTTGCATAAAATCGCAATTTTAATGTGATTTTGTCGGTTTTGAGATACAATATCTCAAAAACTAAGAAACGGATCATCATTATTTTTGATTCTATTAATAGATCTATTTATTAAAAAAAGAATTAAAAAAATTGTAATGTTTGCTTTGCGGTTGGCCAAGTAAATCAATATTTAGCAACTATCCCTTTTTTCACTATTTTTCAACTTTGATGGAAAATAAAAAATATTATCACATTTTAAATCAAAAATATCAAAATTATTTCTTTGATAATTCCTTTATTTAATGCAAAAAGTTTCAGCTGCCTGTTTTTGCCCCTTTTTTTATACCCTTAACCCATAAAATGGGTTAATAAGGGTATAATGGTTTTGTGCAAAAGTATGTAACAGGCAGAAGGAAGCATCTCCGACCCCATAAAGTATATATATTCTTGATCAGGATCAACATCCGAGACGATATAGCCATGTCCGTCTGTCCGTCTGTTTGTCCGTCTGTCCGTCTGTATGAACGCGTGGATCTCAGAGACTACAAGAGCTAGAGACTTCTGATTTTGGATATAAGTTCTCCTATACCATAAGCAGAACAAGTTTGCTTCAAATCATCGATAACTTTTCTGGTTTCCGATATACACATGATAACGATAACAAAAAATATCGAATTTGGAAAATCTAAAAATGAGGGTTGACGTAATGGGTAATGATAGAACTTTTCTGAAAATTTCGTCCAAATCGGTTGAGAAACACCGGAGATATTGAACTTAATCGATTGCAGCTAAGTCAATATACCAAAGTCTTACATAAATTTAATTTATTTATTGCAACTGGGTTCAGGGTATCTTCTAGTCGGGATCTCCCGACTAGAGCCTTCTTACTTGTTTTAAATGTAAAATAGTGAAAAAAGTCATGGGAAAAAAATGTGTTGCATGCATTTCTGGGCCATTTAAGACACATAACCGTCAAAACCAATTCTTATTGTTCTTTCGTTACTTATTGTTAGGTTAGGTTAGAGCGGTAGTGGAAGGATAAAAATTAACCCCCCACTCACATAGGCCATGTGTTTTGGCCCGTTGTGGTGCCGCGTTTGGACTTAGTCCAAAAACCGTCTACCCAGACAATGAGCGTGTTTCGTCGCATTTGAGGGCGTGGTCCCAGCCCGAGGTTTGAATGAAGGACAGGATATTTTTCGGTTTGATATCCGCAAGTTGAGTGAGGTCCGATAAAAAGAAGGACCCTAGATAGCGATTTCTGTTTTTGCAGAGTGCCGGACAGTCGCAGAAAAGGTGGGAAACTGTTTCCTCCTCCTCCTCGTCACGACAGCTTCATTAAAAGGGGCTAGAAGTCTCGCTGCGTGAGACCCCACCAGCCAGTGCCCCGTAATGGCCCTGATTACGGCAGCACAGCCTAATCTGCTAAGGTGGATTAGGTCTGAGGAGCGCTTTTTGCAGCGCGTTGGCCAGGTTTGCCTGGCACACTGCCACCCCTTGTTTGCTTCGAGTTCGAAGTGCGATCGAACTCTGAGCTTGCAGCTGGCCATGGGAATACCCCAGCCCTCCTTGTCTGTCAGGAGAGGCATGGTAGTGCCATGCCTAGCCAGCTCGTCTGCTTTGCAGTTGCCCTCGATGCCTATGTGACCGGGCACCCAAATGAGGTGTATTTCAAACTGCGCCGCCATCTCGTGTAGAGATCTGCGGCAGTTTGTGACGGAGTTGGATGATATCGCTTTTAGAGATTTGATAGCCGCCTGACTATCGGAAAAAATGCAGATTCTGTCTGCTGAGCATTCACATTCGGAAATGCATAAGAGTGCTTCCTGTATGGCAGCGATCTCGGCTTGGAATACGCTGCAGTGATCAGGAAGGTTGAACGATGTGTTGATAGACAGCTCCTCGCAAAAGACGCCTCCTCCTACCCGTTCGTCTAGCTTGGAGCCATCGGTGTAAATTTTTACTGAATCTGCCGGCCCTGGCGTGCCTGAGCACCAATCCTCCCTTGGGGGGACTAGCGTGTGGAAAGTGGTTTTGGGGAATTCCTGAGGACAACAATAGTCCGTGTTTGAGGGGATAAGCAAGTTACCCACTAGAATATTAGAGTGTCCGAAATTTTGCTCGGACCACTGCTTGGTTTCTCTCATGCGTAGGGCAGAGAGCGTTGCTACTAATTTTCCCATTTGGTCTATTGGTAGGAGATTTAGTATATTGTCCAGAGCCTCAGTTGGGGTCGTTCTGAGGGCCCCTGTTGAGATCAGTCCAGCGGCACGCTGTACTTTGCAAAGCTTGTGGACTGATGTTTTCTTGTGTGCTGGAGAGAACTTTCCTAAGCCTAGCAGCTTCTGTGGTACTCTCGATATTGGAGCAGAAATTCTGCCAAGCGGAGCGTTTAGCTTGTCTAAGTGACTTCTTGTAGGAGGTTAGGCTGGCTTTATAGAGACTCCATGATTGGTCGTCTCCCCTGAACCTTGCTTTGTTAAAAAGCTTTCGCGAATTTTTTCGAAGCTCGCCTATTTGTGGGGACCACCACGGTGGTTTTGCTTTCCCTCTTGGTTTACTTATTACTTATTTACTTATTGTTAAGATGCATGATTTTTGTTTTTCATCCAGTTATGCTTGCCTGAAACTTTTTGTTAAATTCTGGTCCCTAAACTCAGGTGCAGTTACAGGGTATACAAATAAACTACTTCATACGCACCATGCCAGACTAAACTCAAGATAGATGCAAGCAAACAGAATGATTGAGAGATTCAACTCCTAACATGATTTTATCCTGGATACATTGACAGGAGATGAGCCCAGCACATCAACCGGCCGAGCAAGAGGAAGACCATCAAAAAACATGGAAGAGTGCTCCAATTTTACAAGAAAGAGGAAACTTGCTGATTCAACAAATGATTTATCCACGGAACATTTATCGGAAGCGCTGTCTATAAGATATACAAGGAATTTTGAAAAAGAAAGCTCACAGATTACAAAATCAGTTTCTATTGCCACCGCGACTTCAAAGAATTAAGAATAGCATTCCCACGCCCCCAAACACAAACCTTACAAAGTATGGTCCCGAAGAAGCTTTGGCTTTTCTCCAAGTACGGATACGGAAACTCAAACGATGGAAACACTTGAAAGAGATTTTTTGAAAATGATGAGGCTGTAACTCGAATCACTGGAATCAACAATCAAATCGTTAAGAGATTGGGAAAGATCTTAAATGTTTTGAACTTCAAAGAAAAAGTTGATTCTGCAAAATATGGAGAATATGCTTCAAAAACAGCATCACTTTTAGCAGAATTATATCCGCAGAAAAAGTTGACCCCGACTGTTCATAAAATATTGGCGCATGGCAAGGATATAATTGAGTATCAGTCTTTGCCAATTGGAGAGCTCTCTGAAGAAGCACAAGAGTCCCTTAATAAGTTTTATAAAAAATACAGATTGCTAAACACTTTCAAAGCTTCAAGGGTGAGGCAAAATGAGAACCACTTCAACATGTTAGCAGCATCTTTAGATCCACTTATATCATCACTGAGGTATGTCAAGTCACGAAAATAATTAGAAAATACTTATAGGTCAGAGATGATATACAATCTTTTACGGATTGTGACGAATACTTTACAAAAAATTTAAAAAAAAAGTTTAAAACAAATGATTTTTTTTTAATTGTAATATTAATTTTTAAATTTAAAGGCCACTAAGTCCACTCTGCTATCAGCTTTAAATTCGTTAAAGTCTTCTTACTCTCCTGGACCTGACAATATGCCTAGTTGTCTTCTTAAAGAGTGCAGTGCTTCTCTTCTTCGCCCATTGCTTAAGCTTTTTAATCTCTCCCTTGAATCTTCTTTCTTTCCATCTCTTTGGAAAGAATCTTTTATAATCCTTCTTCACAAAAAAGGTGGGAAGTCCAATATTGAAAATTATAGGGGCATTGCAAAATTGTCCGCTATCCCTAAATTATTTGAATAAATTATTACTTCATCTCTGCAACATTTCTGCAAATCAGTCTTATCCCCTGCTCAACATGGCTTCGTAAAAAATCGGTCAACCATGACCAATCTATTAGAATTCACAACTTTAGTAAATGATGCTTTCCTCTCGAAAATGCAAACTGACGTCATTTACACAGACTTCAGTAAAGCTTTCGACACTGTACACCATGACCTATTACTTCTCAAGCTTGTCCGTATTGGTTTCCCTCCCTAACTTATATCTTGCATTTCATCTTATTTAAAGGGTCGGACACAAAGAGAACTCCTAAGATTGGCTACCTCGAAACAAGTTCATGTTACTTCTGGAGTACCTCAGGGTAGTCATCTTGGTCCTTTACTCTTCACTCTTTTTATAAATGATCTTCCCTCTGTTTTATCTCATTCTCGCATTCTCATGTACGCAGACGATGTGAAGCTTATTTTCTCCTACTGTAGTTCTCTAAATCATACTTGCTTACAAGATGATTTAAATTCAATGCATCTTTGGTGTAAGACTAATCAGTTGCTTCTCAATTGTTCTAAATGTATGTTTATGACTTTCAGCCGAAATAACCCCTTCATTACCAACTACTTAATTGACAGTACCCCGTTGCAACGTATTTTTACAGTCAAGGACCTTGGTGTTCTTTTTGACTCCAAACTCTCATTCGGCCTACATATTTCTACTATTGTTAATGAGGCCAAAGGAGTTCTTGGTTTCATTAAACGTTGGTCTAAAGAGTTTAACGATCCTTACGTTACGAAAACTCTGTACACTTCCCTTGTTCGCCCTATTCTAGAGTACTGCTCTTGTATATGGAGCCCCCAGTATAGAAATAACCAGGATCGTATCGAATCTGTTCAGAAGCAGTTTTTGCTTTTTGCCTTACGAGGCTTAAATTGGGATAATAACCTTCGCTTGCCTTCATATTCCAGTAGGCTTCTTCTCCATAACCTCCCGTCGTTGAACAATCGTAGGATAGTCCTTGGTGTTGCCTTCCTGCACAAGTTGATTAATGGTGATATAGATTCTTCTTTTCTGTTAGGTCATCTCCATTTCTCTATTCCCTCCAGACCTACTAGAAACTTTCGCCCGTTATTTTTGAAAACGTGCACAACAGATTACGCTATGCACAGTCCATTTCGTGTTTTATGCGTCCAATTTAATAATCTTCACCACGTGTTCTCTAATGAGACCTCTCTCTCCTTAATCAAACCATTGCTTTCAGTTTATCTTCGGGAAGTTAATGACCGCTCTCAGCTATGAAACGGGGCTGAGCCTGCTGGACTGGCTAAATTCTTATCCTTCATCGGGTCATATATATATAAATATTTTTTATTCTATTTTATTTATTTTTATTATTATTATTATTTTTTATTTTTATTTATTTCTTTTTTAACATTTATTTTTAGTTTTAACATTTAAGTTTTTCTTTTCTATTTTCTACTAACATCTCTGTTTTAAGTATAGAGTCTATAGTATAACTGACATTTTTGGCTGTGGAAAGGGGCATAGCTGGTCGGACTGGCAAATTAAACTCCCCCATCGGTCGGTGATGTTATTAGACATTTTTGTTCTCAGCCTAGGCTACTACCACTATTTTATTGTAACTTATTTTTTTTTAAAGTTGACTCTAGAATTGTCAACAACTTTAAATAAAAAAAAAAATAAAAAAAATACAAAAATAACACGTGCATAGCTTTAAAGCCAACATGAATCTGCCTCATGAATTTGGTCGACTATTTAACCGCTAAATTGCAGGGCTTGCAATACCAAATAAGGCCTGTATCTGCAATTAAGCCGTCCCTGATTTTGGTAGTAAAGCAGCGACAGGCACATTTAGCGTTTCCTATAGCTGGCTATAGGGCAGCAATTTTTTCGTTTTACATTGTACGCTATAAAAACTAATACAAGCGCACGCTGTTCGGCTTTCGGCAGTTGTGTTGCTCCCACTTCGGCAAAGCAAATCAAGTCAGTTGCTGTTCACAATTCACAAAGGCAAGACCTCGCTGCGTAATTTTTCTGAATGCTAAATATTTAACACTGCAAAACAACTGAATAATGAATGAATTTTTTTCAATGAAAAAATGTTTCACAATGTTTAATTTGCCACCAAATTTTAAATTATAAAAATTTATATATTTTAATTTTTTATACTCGCCCACAACTTGGAATTGCGAAAGAACGTTCTCAACATTAAAAAAAATAAAAATACAAATAAAATTCCCAATAAACATTTAGACGACCTACTGAGAATAAAATGCTATAATGAAGAAATAGACCTACCCAAATAGTTAAAGAATTAGAATAAAAAATAACGTGAACTTTTTTTTGATTTGCCACCTTTTTCATTTTTCTCAGTGCACTGTTTTCTTCGTGCGCGAACACAGCTTTCAATACAAGCAAAGAGCAATAAAAGTAAAGTTGTGTGAGTTTGCCGGTCGCTGCAGTAAAGCCAGAACATTTATATATTTATTTTTTTATTTTTTATTTTTTTAACATGCTTTTATTTAACTTGTCTTGTCTGTCTGTCTGTCTGTTTGTTTGTTTGTTTGTTTGCACTGGATTCTTGTAATCAAATTTTCACTAAGTTCCCGACTAGCTAGAGCTCTGAAATTTTCACCAAAGATGTGTTTCAGATGACAATACATGTTTTTAAAGTTTTTGGCACTATAAAATATTCAATACCATGCAAAAACCACGAAAACCTGTTTTCCCTTTTGATTAAGCTACTAATTTGCCTAGTAAAATTGAAGAGCTCCGGTGGCATAGAGAGAAGACTGCCGCTACACAGACCTAAGATCGTAGGTTTGATCTCTGACCGAGTCATACCGCTTCTTTTTTTTTATTATATAAACTTTTTTAAACTATCGACTACATATGTATGCAAGAAAGCTTATAAAAGCATGTTTTCAAATTTCTTTTGATTTACTTGTTTTATTTTTGTTCCTAACGCTACAAGTTTTAGAACTTAAATTAATAAATAAATTTTTTGTTGGTATAATTCCATAATTCTATAATTCTTATTACTTTTATCACTATTATAACTATTATTATAATTATTATTATTACTATTATTATTATTATTATTATTATTATTATTATTATTATTATTATTATTATTATTATTATTATTATTATTATTATTATTATTAATATTATTATTATTATCATTATTATTGTTGGAGCAGAACAATTATATTGGTAGTTTGTAAACACAGCTTAAGTTAGTTTAAGAGATAACATGAAGTCGCTCTTAAGCTATGTAAGCTTTTAGGCCGATCGGCAATCTGCCGACGGCGAGTTTGTGTTGCGTGTGGCCGTCTGTGGCCCACGTAATTGTATTAGGCTAAGCTACTTTTAATTGCCATATCATCCTTGAAGCCACCACACGAATTATATTCGCTACTCTGAAGAAATAACCGCGTCTCATTTTTTTTGTAATTTGTTTTATAAATCTAAAAACCATTAGATTTTTCATTGGCGCCCGAGCAGGGACTTCGGTTTATTTTTAATTTGCTTGATTGTTTCGCGTTGGTGGCTCAGGTTTCACGTGTGTTGAAAACTCAACACAAATACTTCTTGGATTTTCTGCTTTTGCCATTTTGTTAGAAAAAAAATTAAGGTTTCAAACGGTGCACCGCGGTGGTCTATTTATTGCGTTTCATATAGTTCGTGTGTTTGTGCAACTGCAAAGTGTTTATACCCTTCACATGTGAAACAGGGCATATTGACTTTGTCATGAATCTGTAACGCCTTAAAGGAATGATGGGAGACCCCATAAACTATATATCAAAATGATCAGGACGAGCTCAGGAATTGATTTCCGTCCGTCCGTCCGTCTGTCCGTCTGTCTGTTTCAACACGATTTCCGGCCAAACTGCTGAACCGATCTTGATGAAACTTTCACAGATTGCTTAGATCATGTCGGGTTTGTTTACTATTAAATTTTATCCCGATCGGAGCATTCTACGATACAGCCACCATATAAATTTACCATATCAGCACGATTTCCGGCCAAACTGCTGAACCGATCTTGATGAAACTCTCACAGATTGCTTTGATCATGTCGGGTTTGTTCACTATGAAATTTCATTTCGATCGGAGCATTCTACGACATAGCCACCATACAAATTTACCATATCGTACTATAAATTGTTTGTCTCTGTCGTGCACTTTCCAGTACCTACATGTCAAATTGTTGTTGTTGTCAAGTAACAAGTAAATGACGCTCAAGAGTAAAAATATTAGCGAAAAATTACCAACAACTGCACAGAAACATTAATAAGAGGGGGTTGCATTGATTTGGCTGTGTGAAGGGTATCATAGTCTTGGCATAGCCAAAATTAACTATGCGCCACTATGTTTATACCCTTCACAGGGTATATTGACTTTGTCATGAATCTGTAACGCCTTAAAGGAATGATGGGAGACCCCATAAATATATATCAAAACAAGTAAGAAGGCTCTAGTCGGGAGAGCCCGACTAGAAGATACCCTGAACCCGGTTGCAATAAATATATTTAATTTATATAAGACTTTGGTATACTGACTTAACTTCAATCGATAAAATTAGATATCTCCGGTGTTTCTCAACCGATTTGGACGAATTTTTCAGAAAAGTTCTATCGTTACCCATTATTTCAACCCTCATTTTTAGATTTTCCATATTCGATATTTTTTGTGATCGATATTATGTGTATATCGGAAACCAGAATAGTTATCGATAATTTGAAGCAAACTTGTTCTGCTCATGGTATAGGAGAACTTAAATACAAAATCTGAAGTCTCTAGCTCTTGTAGTCTCTGAGATCCACGCGTTCATACGGACAGACAGACGGACAGACAGACAGACAGACGGACATGGCTATATCGTCTCGGCTGTTGATGCTGATCAAGAATATATATACTTTATAGGGTCGGAGATGCTTCCTTCTGCCTGTTACATACTTTTGCACAAAACTATTATACCCTTATTTACCCATTTTATAGGTTAAGGGTATAATGATCAGGACGAGCTCAGGAATTGATTTCCGTCTGTCCGTCCGTCTGTCCGTCTGTCTCTTTCAACACGATTTCCGGCCGAACTGCTGAACCGATCTTGATTAAACTTTCACAGATTGCTTAGATCATGTCGGGTTTGTTCACTATGAAATTTTATCCCGATCGGAGCATTCTACGATATAGCCACCATATAAATTTACCATATCAGCACGATTTCCAGCCAAACTGCTGAACCGATCTTGATGAAACTTTCACAGATTGCTTTGATCATGTCGGGATTGTTCAATATGAAATTTCATCCCAATCGGAGCATTCTACGACATAGCCACCATACAAATTTACCATATCAACACGATTACCGGCCAAACTGCTGAACCGATCTTGATGAAACTTTCACAGATTGCGTAGATCATGTCGGGTTTGTTCACTATGAAATTTCATTTCAATCGGAGCATTCTACGACATAGCCACCATACAAATTAACCATATCGTACTATCAATTGTTGTTTCAAGTACCTACATGTCAAATTGTTGTTGTTGTCGCACACGAACAAGTAAATGACGCTCAAGAGTAAAAATATTAGCGAAAAATTACCAACAACTGCACAGAAACATTAATAAGAGGGGGGAGCATTGATTTGGCTGTGTGAAGGGTATCATAGTCTTGGCATAGCCAAAATTTACTATGCGCCACTATGTTTTTTTTTTTTGTTTTCGCTTCTCAACTAATCGCTTTGTAACAATAAATGTACATGCATTAAAACATATGTTTGCACTCGCACATACACTCAACTTTTGTTAAACATTTTTTGTGCATTAACCTCTGATTGTTCGCTCGTTCGTTAACCTTTCTTCGCTCTTTGCTTGCGCTTGCATTTATTTGATACATTGGGTTGTCTATGCGTGCGCTCGCCCCAAATTTTTCCGCTTTTTCTTTTCATCCCCGCTTTGCTTGCGGATCAAGCTTGGCTTGATCGTCTGTTCGTTTTTGTGCGCGCGAATTTTGTACAAAGGAAGGCGTGTTATGTAAAAAAAAGACCTTGCGAATATAAAACACGACTGTATGTTCTTTGTATCGAGAATCAACTGAACTTCTTTATTTCAATTGGTTTACATGAAAGCTTAATTCTATCTTAAAATAATTGTTGATACAAATGTCTGGCTATTGACCTACTCATTGGCGTGTGCAGGTACATTTCCTGTTATTGCCAAATATGCAATGCTTGCATTTCCTGTTATTGTTCTGATTGGAATTATGACTTATTAGGAATTTAAAGAGTTCAATAACTTTTGCACTTTCATACTTATGTTCTTATTTTCGAAATTTTTACTGGTGGGATCATACATAACTTCTCCCCCTTTTAGATAAGAATTCTCCTGAATTCTACTGTTATTTAAATGAATTTTAATTTTCTTGTGTTTCAATATAGTAATTGCAATCAATATAATTATTAGTATTAATATAGCTGCATTGCAAAAATATGTTATGTCCTTATGTGTATTTAAATTTTTTATGTTTAGCCAGTTAATTTTGTTATTCTCAAGTATTTTTTCGAATGAAATTTGTTTTGTAAAGTTTTGCATTTGTTTTCTTTTTTCATATAATGTTATTTCATTTTCTTTTTCGTAAATGTTCGTAAAATAATTATTTTCTATATTGATTGTACAATTTGCCAATTGTATTAACATATTGTTTTCAATTTTAATTTCTTTACTATTGCAGTTTTGATGTAGTGTTTCGTTATTTGCGTTCTTAATAACTAAAGTTTCTCCGTCTAGTTCTATTATTTCCATTTCTTGTTTTTTAATTAATTTGCAGTTATTCTTGAATATACAATGTGTACTTATTTTCATTTCTTTTAATTTTTTATTCTTTTCGTATGTATATGTTATGTTTTTGTGGGTGAATAATACTTCTGATTTCTGCTCTATTTCAAATTTTTCTTTATTCGGTATTGGTATTATTTGTAATATTTTAGTTGTTAAAAAATTCTTAGGTATTTCTATTGCAAAAATTAAAAAATTATTCTTAAACATTGCTGTAGCTAATTTTATATGACTTAGTTTGCTGAAATTTATATTATACTTTGTAATTTCGTTATTCGTTAATATGCTTGGATGTAAAATGTTATATTTAGCTGCAACAACATTGTCCTGTAAGTAATCTATTTTATCTTTTATCATTTGAATTTTTATCTGTTGGTCGTAATATAAATTTTCTTGGTATCTGCTGTTCTCGTATTTGTCAATTGCATTTAATTGATTTTCGATTGCCATTCTATCTGACTTAATTATGTGTTCCATATATCTAATTGTGTCATTAAAATAAGTGTTTATGTAAACCTGTTTATTTAGTGATTCGTCCGTTTCTTGTATTTTTATACTCGATACCGAAGGTAAAGAGTATATTGGTTTTGTGCAATGTCCGTCATGGTGTCTGTCCGTCTGTCCGTCCGTCCGTCTGTCCGTCTGTCCGTCTGTCCGTCCGTATGTGTGCAAGTTTTTTCCACACTCTTCAAGCTAGAGACTTAAAACTTTCCAATTCTCTTTATCTATGGGATAGTAAAATAAAGTGTCAAGATTGGGGTTCTACGATAACTGGGGGGCTGGCAAATCGATAAATTCGATAACTCAAAAACGATAAATCCGCATATTTCACACACCCTTACAGCTAGAACTACCAAATTTGGTAAGAAGATAGCTACTAGCAACCCCCAAAAAACTGCATCAAAAATTTTGGAGCCACGCCCCCCCATTCCACCCCCAGACCCCCCGCATTTTAAAGTCAAAAAAGCCTATATCTCCCACAGTTTTTGAGCTAGAGCCACCAAATTTGGTGCCAATTTAGCTGATGATGACCCCCCAAAAACTGCATCAAAAGTTTGGATGCCACGCCCACCAATAACGCCCTAGCCACCCCCATCTGCCCCAACGCTTCGTCAGAATCGGGAATGCGTGTATATTCCAGAGTAGTGGAGCTAGAGCCACCAAATTTGGTAGGAAGATAGCTGGCAACGACCCCCAACAATCTGCATCAAAGTTTTGGAGCCTAGCCCATCCATTCCGCCCCCCTTTCCCCACCTTTTTTAAACATTGAGCTAGAGTCACCAAATTTGTTATGAAGGTAGCATTTGACATTCCACAAGGACCTGCAGCAAAAATTTGGATGCCACGCCCAACCATACCGCCCCCAGCCCCCCTTTCCCCACTTTATACAAACTTCGAGCTAGAGTCACCAAATTTGGTATGAAGAGAGCAATTGACATCCCACATGGATCGGCAGCAAAAATTTGAAAGCCACGCCCACCCATACCGCCCCAAGCCCCATAGCCCCCCTTTCACCACCTTTTACATGCTTCGAGCTAGAGTCACCAAATTTGGTATGAAGGTAGCATTTGACATTCCACAAGGATCTGCAGCAAAAATTTGGATGCCACGCCCAACCATACCGCCCGCAGCCCCCCTTTCCCACTTTATACAAACTTTGAGCTAGAGTCACCAAATTTGGTATGAAGGTAGCATTTGACGTTCCACAAGGATCTGCAGCAAAAATTTGGATGCCACGCCCAACCATACCGCCCGCAGCCCCCCTTTCCCCACTTTATACAAACTTCGAGCTAGAGTCACCAAATTTGGTATGAAGATAGCAATTGACATCCCACATAGATCGGCACCAAAAATTTGAATACCACGCCCAACCATACCGCCCGCAGCCCCCCTTTCCCAACTTTATACAAACTTCGAGCTAGAGTCACCAAATTTGGTATGAAGATAGCAATTGACATCCCACATAGATCGGCACCAAAAATTTGAATACCACGCCCAACCATACCGCCCCCAGCCCCCCTTTCCCCACTTTTACAAACTTTGAGCTAGAGTCACCAAATTTGTTATGAAGGTAGCATTTGACATTCCACAAGGATCTGCAGCAAAAATTTGGATGCCACGCCCAACCATAACGCCCGCAGCTCCCCTTTCCACACTTTATACAAACTTCGAGCTAGAGTCACCAAATTTGGTATGAAGATAGCAATTGACATCCCACATAGATCGGCACCAAAAATTTGAATACCACGCCCAACCATACCGCCCCCAGCCCCCCTTTCCCCACTTTTACAAACTTTGAGCTAGAGTCACCAAATTTGTTATGAAGGTAGCATTTGACATTCCACAAGGATCTGCAGCAAAAATTTGGATGCCACGCCCAACCATACCGCCCGCAGCCCCCCTTTCCCCACTTTATACAAACTTCGAGCTAGAGTCACCAAATTTGGTATGAAGGTAGCATTTGACATTCCACAAGGATCTGCAGCAAAAATTTGGATGCCACGCCCAACCATACCACCCGCAGCTCCCCTTCCCACACTTTATACAAACTTCGAGCTAGAGTCACCAAATTTGGTATGAAGATAGCAATTGACATCCCACATAGATCGGCACCAAAAATTTGAATACCACGCCCAACCATACCGCCCCCAGCCCCCCTTTCCCCACTTTTACAAACTTTGAGCTAGAGTCACCAAATTTGTTATGAAGGTAGCATTTGACATTCCACAAGGATCTGCAGCAAAAATTTGGATGCCACGCCCAACCATACCGCCCGCAGCTCCCCTTTCCACACTTTATACAAACTTCGAGCTAGAGTCACCAAATTTGGTATGAAGATAGCAATTGACATCCCACATAGATCGGCACCACAAATTTGAATACCACGCCCAACCATACCGCCCCCAGCCCCCCTTTCCCCACTTTTACAAACTTTGAGCTAGAGTCACCAAATTTGTTATGAAGGTAGCATTTGACATTCCACAAGGATCTGCAGCAAAAATTTGGATGCCACGCCCAACCATACCGCCCGCAGCCCCCCTTTCCCCACTTTATACAAACTTCGAGCTAGAGTCACCAAATTTGGTATGAAGGTAGCATTTGACATTCCACAAGGATCTGCAGCGAAAATTTGGATGCCACGCCCAACCATACCGCCCGCAGCTCCCCTTTCCACACTTTATACAAACTTCGAGCTAGAGTCACCAAATTTGGTATGAAGATAGCAATTGACATCCCACATAGATCGGCACCAAAAATTTGAATACCACGCCCAACCATACCGCCCCCAGCCCCCCTTTCCCCACTTTTACAAACTTTGAGCTAGAGTCACCAAATTTGTTATGAAGGTAGCATTTGACATTCCACAAGGATCTGCAGCAAAAATTTGGATGCCACGCCCAACCATACCGCCCGCAGCCCCCCTTTCACCACCTTTTACATGCTTCGAGCTAGAGTCACCAAATTTGGTATGAAGGTAGCATTTGACATTCCACAAGGATCTGCAGCAAAAATTTGGATGCCACGCCCAACCATACCGCCCGCAGCCCTCTTTCCCCACTTTTACAAACTTTGAGCTAGAGTCACCAAATTTGTTATGAAGGTAGCATTTGACATTCCACAAGGATCTGCAGCAAAAATTTGGATGCCACGCCCAACCATACCGCTCGCAGCCCCCCTTTCCCCACTTTATACAAACTTCGAGCTAGAGTCACCAAATTTGGTATGAAGGTAGCATTTGACATTCCACAAGGATCTGCAGCAAAAATTTGGATGCCACGCCCAACCATACCGCCCGCAGCCCCCCTTTCCCCACTTTATACAAACTTCGAGCTAGAGTCACCAAATTTGGTATGAAGGTAGCATTTGACATTCCACAAGGATCTGCAGCAAAAATTTGGATGCCACGCCCAACCATACCGCCCGCAGCCCCCCTTTCCCCACTTTATACAAACTTTGAGCTAGAGTCACCAAATTTGGTATGAAGGTAGCATCTGACGTTCCACAAGGATCTGCAGCAAAAATTTGGATGCCACGCCCAACCATACCGCCCGCAGCCCCCCTTTCCCCACTTTATACAAACTTCGAGCTAGAGTCACCAAATTTGATATGAAGATAGCAATTGACATCCCACATAGATCGGCACCAAAAATTTGAATACCACGCCCAACCATACCGCCCGCAGCCAACCCTTTCCACACTTTATACAAACTTCGAGCTAGAGTCACCAAATTTGGTATGAAGATAGCAATTGACATCCCACATAGATCGGCACCAAAAATTTGAATACCACGCCCAACCATACCACCCCCAGCCCCCCTTTCCCCACTTTTACAAACTTTGAGCTAGAGTCACCAAATTTGTTATGAAGGTAGCATTTGACATTCCACAAGGATCTGCAGCAAAAATTTGGATGCCACGCCCAACCATACCGCCCGCAGCCCCCCTTTCCCCACTTTATACAAACTTCGAGCTAGAGTCACCAAATTTGGTATGAAGGTAGCATTTGACATTCCACAAGGATCTGCAGCAAAAATTTGGATCCCACGCCCAACCATACCGCCCGCAGCCCCACTTTCCCCACTTTATACAAACTTCGAGCTAGAGTCACCAAATTTGTTATGAAGGTAGCATTTGACATTCCACAAGGATCTGCAGCAAAAATTTGGATGCCACGCCCAACCATACCGCCTGCAGCCCCCCTTTCCCCACTTTATACACACTTCGAGCTAGAGTCACCAAATTTGGTATGAAGATAGCAATTGACATCCCACATAGATCGGCACCAAAAATTTGAATACCACGCCCAACCATACCGCCCCCAGCCGCCCTTTCCCCACTTTTACAAACTTTGAGCTAGAGTCACCAAATTTGGTATGAAGAGAGCATTTGACATCCCACATGGATCGGAAGCAAAAATTTGAATGCCACGCCCACCCATACCGCCCCAAGCCCCATAGCCCCCCTTTCACCACCTTTTACATGCTTCGAACTAGAGTCACCAAATTTGGTATGAAGGTAGCATTTGACATTCCACAAGGATCTGCAGCAAAAATTTGGATGCCACGCCCAACCATACCGCCCGCAGCCCCCCTTTCCCCACTTTATACAAACTTCGAGCTAGAGTCACCAAATTTGGTATGAAGATAGCAATTGACATTCCACATAGATCTGCACCAAAAATTTGAATGCCACGCCCAACCATACCGCCCCCAGTCCCCCTTTCCCCACTTTTACAAACTTTGAGCTAGAGTCACCAAATTTGGTATGAAGATAGCGATTGACATCCCACATGGATGGGCATCAAAATTTTTAATACTGGTATCGAGTATACCGCAGTCGGTTGCGTCCGACTGCAACGTTTCCACTTGTTTTTTTTAAAAGTTGATAGATGTGTTTCTATTATTTTTTTGTCTTCTTCGTCCATTGTTCCGAACAGCCATTTTGCTGCGCTACCTAGTGCATTAACCAGTCCTCTTTTTGTACGAGTCCGATTGTCGTATAATGTGTTTAATTTATGTCTAGCCTCTGTTACTTGTAATTGTAGTATATGTTTGTTATCGTTATTAATCATTTCTATGTTTTTCTCTATATTTTTCAAAATATTGTCAATGTCTTTTAAGTTTATTATATGTATTATTATGTCTGTTGCTATAACTATGTCTTGTTGTTTCATCGGTATTTGTGCGTAACCGTCTTCGTCAAGTATTTGATGCGTTGTCAGTGTTCCTGATATTGTTGTCGTCATCATTAGTATTAGCATCGTCATCATTAGTGTTTTCTGTAAATTTATAGGCTCGTTTTATATATGAGGGGTCAACATCTTTAAGTTTTGCTTTTTTGAATTCGCCATTTCCTTGTGTCTGACTGCTTTATAGTTTTTTATGAATCCTTCTTCACGATTCTCAACATAATTTTCTCTATTTTTGTTCCGAATTTACAACATTTTTCCTTTTGCGTATTCTATATTTTTTCTGATTTTCTCCACTTCTACTTTATTATTTTGGGCTTCATTCGGTGTACATTTAATAGTAGAGTGATATCTGTCGTTATAATTTCTTACTGCTCTTTGCAACATCTGTTTCACTGAAAACTTTCCTGCTTCTGTCTTGTATATAATTCTGAATTTTTCTACTAATGAATTGTGTAACCTCTCTACATCTGCATTACCCGTGTGACTGTTTGGTTTAGTCAAATGTAATTCAATGTTTTCTTGATTTAACAGTTCTTTCATTCTAATTGAATTGAACTCATTATCAGCTACAATCTGTTTTGGTTTTCCTATTTTTGTAAAATGTTCCTCTAACTGTTCAATTATTGTCGTATGGTTTCTGTCGTTTAAAAGGTATACTGCTGCGAATTTGGAAAATTTATCTATTATCGTCAGAAAATGTGTATTTTTTACTACATACGTGTCTATGTGTTTAACTTGATTTTTTTTCCGTTGGAGTTTCTGTTTTACTGAATTTATTCTTTAACGGGGTTCTATCGTACTTTATTTCCTTACAAAAGTCGCATTGGTTAATGACCACCTGTATTAATTCTAACAGTTTTGGGTAATAAATTTTATTCTTCATTTGGTTATAGGTTTCCTGAATACCTGAATGCATACTCTCTCTTACATGGTAAAACGATATTTGTTTCACTGCTTCAGTTTCGTGTTCAATGTCTTGTGCCCTAAACGTGCATTTAATGAATTCTAATTGCTTGTCATTTGAGTATAGTTGAATTAATTTCTCTTGTACTATATTGTATTTGTGGTAGGATAATTCTGAGAAAATTCCTATTTTTCCTTTTTTTTATATATCTTACGAAAATCTCTTCCATATTCGGGAAGTCGTATTCTGCTATGAAAATTATTCTTTTCCCATGAATTATTTTCAATTCCTCTGTTTTTTCGTTTGTGATCACTATCTGTGTTTTGTATTTGTTAACTATCTCTTCTTTTATTGAAAAATGATTTTGTAAATTTTCCTCTGTTGAATGAACTGTCGCTATTGATGTGTCGTCTTCTACGTTTGCTATTATATTTATGTCTGATATATTGTCATTAATATCATATTCTTCTTCCTTATTATTGCTGTCACATTCATAATAATTTTTTTCTAACCTACTTAGGTAATCGGCTACTCTATTTTCTTTTCCTTTTAAATAATCTATTTCAAATTGATATTCTCCTAGTTTCAATAACCACCTTTGATGTCTGGGTGAAATGTCTTTTCCTTTTATTTTTTGATGGTTATTGGTTGATGGTCGGTTATTATTTTAAACTTTCTTCCATACAAGTAAGGTCTGAAGTAGTTTACACTCCAAAGTATTGCCAAAAATTCCTTATCTGTAGCTGAATAATTTCTCTCGTTTTTGTTTAGCATTCTTGATGCGAAACAAATTGGATGCCCTTCTTGGGAGAGGACCGCACCGATCGCGTAATTTGATGCGTCGGTCGTAAGTGTGAATGTTTTTTCAAAATTTGGGTATCTTAATATTGGGTGTGAGCTGATGAGATTTTTAAGTTTTTCGAATGCTTCGATGTAAGTTGGATCTTTTGTATTTACTTTTGCGTCTTTCTTGAGGTATTTTGTCATTGGTTGTGCTACTTTAGCGTAGTCTTTAATAAATTTTCTGTAATATCCTGTTATGCCTAGGAATTTTTGAATTTGTTTTACTGTTTTTGGTAATAATAACTTCTCTATTACAATTATTTTGTTAGGGTTTGGCTTGGTACCTTCATTTGTTAAAATGTGTCCTAAAAATTCAGTTTCTCTTCTCATAAAGTTACACTTGTCAATTTGTATTTTTAAATTTTTTTTCTCTAAAATTGCAAATATTTCTTTAATAGATTGAATATGTTTTTGCAACGATGTGCTAAAAATAAGTATATCGTCTAAATATACCACACACTTTTTGTTAATGTGATCTCTTAAAATTTCATTCATAAGCCTTTGAAACGTGGCAGGTGCGTTTTTTAGACCAAAAGGCATTCTTATAAATTCGTATAACCCGTGTGGCGTTACGAATGCCGTTTTCTTTCTATCTTCTTCCCTTACTAAAATCTGATGGTAGCCCTTAGCTAAATCTATTGTCGTGAAGTATTGTGCTCTTCCGAGTTTGTCAAGAATTGATTCGATATTGGGAATAGGAAACTTATCGTCAATAGTTATTTCGTTTAACTTTCTGTAATCTACTACTATTCGAAATTTTTTCTTTCCTGAATTGTCTAATTTCTTTTGTATTACTATTAGTGGGTTTGAATACCTTGAGTTGCTTTTCTAATTATTCCTTGTTCTTCCATTTCTTTTATCTGTGTTCTAACTTCTTCCTCATGTTGAGGTAGGTATCTATATAATTTTGAATTTAGTTGCTCATCTGTAGTCGTCCGTATTTCATGTTCGATCTCGGTTGTGCTAGTCAATTGTTCCCCTTCTTTAAAGAATAGTTCACTGTATCAATTAAATATTTTTTTAACTTCTTTAAGTTCTTCTGCATTTAAATGTCCCAATTCTAAGCTATAATATTTTCGTTATTACATTCGAGTGTACAAATTTCTTCGTATCGGTATGAATTATTTATTATAATATTTTCTTTATTATTCAAAGTTAAGATTTTCTTTTCAATGTTGATGAATGCGTTCAAAAAGTTTAAAAGATCTATTCCTATTATAAAATTGTATTTTCTTCCTTTTAACGGGGCCAACTTCCAGCGTACCCTAGCGTTATTTGGTAAATTGAATTCCCTAGGTGCATTTGTATGTATTTCGTACTGTATTGTATCTCTGCCGTTTATTGTCCTGTAATGTCTGGGTCTGTTTAATTTTATTTTTCTGTAACTGTTTATTTGATTATTCACTAAACTTAATGTGGCACCTGTATCTATTAATGCTACATATTTCTGTCCTTCAATGTTAAGTTCCATTAATGGTAGGCATTCCGAGGCTGCTTCGTAAAAAAAAACAGAATTGTTTACCTCTGCCTCTTCCTGGTCTAATGAACTTGTGGGATAGTTCAGAGGGGGCTAAGCTGAGGCCACCAGGCGGGTCGCGGGTTGCGGATAGCGAACGGCCTCTTTATGAGGTTAGCTGCGAATAAGCCAGAATCCTTGCAAATAAGCAGTCCCGGACAAACAGCGGGTACGGTACCGTTCACCGTATCGACAAGACGCTTGTGTCGCCGTCTTCAAAGCATAGCCTCACACACTCCCAACTCCCTCACACGTACTCCTCTTCATCCCTCCCCCAATATCTCACTCCGGGCTGGACTAAGGTGTCATTCGAACCGTGCCGAAAGTCAACCTGGCCGGGGGCCAGGATTAAAAACTAGCCCAGTCGCTAACGGTGAGCTCAGGCAGATGGCGACCGCCTGTTCTAATTAGCCTTACCTGGGTACTGCGGATCTCTGCCCGGGTGGACCCCATATTTCTCCGCAACTCGTGGGAAAAAAATGAGAGATTGTAAAAATAATAAAAAGTATTTAGGAGTGCAACAGGATACCCCTGCTGCCAGTGTCGCGAGACACTTTGAGGACCGCCTCCTTGACGGGGAGCGGCCCTCCAATGTGGGACCAGCCCCACGCCGCCCTAACCAGGCGCAGCAAACGAGAAGGCCGCATGCGGCAATATAAACAGCGCGCGCACCTACGACGAGGGAAGCCCCACGTCACCGTGTCGCCCCAGCTGCAGGAGGAGGAAGCAATCCTGGACCATCCCAGTCGATGCGACCGAGGCTTAGCGCTGTTAGGCGACATGGCGTGCAGCACCAGCAGCCAAAAGCGCAGCTGCCAAAATTGGGAGAGCCGGGCGGTTTGGATGACCCAAACCGAAAAACGTTGAACGGCTCAAAGACCAAATGGTACCTCAGGTACCTTCAGCAGGGACTACCCCCTGCTGAGGCACTGCGCATGGCAACGGCTGGAAGAGACTCGGCGAGCCAGGTACGGGGACCAGCCCCCAAACGCCTGAGCAGTAATTTGACGCCACCCACTGCCACCCGCAAGAGGGCGTGCCCAGAGGAGCGTCCCAGCACGTCGGCATCCGCCGTAGCAACAGCAGTGAGGTCTTCCCCTCCATTGTCCACCGAGACTCGCATATCGTAAGCAGCGATTGCAAAAAAAAAGTCAAGGTGGCCGTGTTACCTGTGGAATACCCGCAGGTAATGCTCAGCCATGGGGACTTGTCCGCATTGGAGGAGGCCATCATGGATGAGGTTATCCTCACAGGATGGGACACCGCGGTCGCGTTCGCGGGCATTCATTTCTGGGTTGGCTACCTGGTCATTGAATGTTCCGACGATCACTCAGCGGAGTGGCTGAGGACCGTGGCGCCAAGACTGCAGTCGTGGAAAGGGGCTCCACTGCACTGCAAGGTGGGTGATGATATTCCATCACCCCACAACATCACCATCTTCTGCCCAAGAAGCGCGGATCGGTCAACCGAATCCTTGTTGGTTCTGCTGAGGAACCAGAACAAGATCGAGACCGACTCGTGGAAGGTGTTGTCTAGGAGGACGGAAGGCGGAGGTGCGCTGTTGGTGATAGGCATCGATGAGGCATCCAAGGACGCGATAGTGGCGAGAGGCCATCAGGTTTCATTCCGCTACGGGACCAACCCCGTTAGCGGTCTGAAGAAGAAGAGTGTTGGCGCAAGGACTACCCTGCCCAGACGACAGTCCTGGGAGCTGCAGGCTCGGCCCCCACACCCTCCCACCGCCACTGTTCCGAGTGCTCATCTGGCAAGTGTCTCTGATTTATCAGAGGATCTGGCCGAGGATGAGGACCTGGCGGAGATGACGCTCGGTCCAGCAGAGCTGGAAGGGATGGATGATGAGGTGCCGATGTCCTCGCAAGAGCTCGCTGAGGAGCTTGAAACGGCAGAAGCTGACGTCACCATGACGGTCAGCGGTGATGTGGGCAGCTCCCAACCTACATCACCAGGAGCTAGAGAGGCGGATGAGTGATGGTGACATCAAACGTCACCGTCACTGGGCTAGCCCAGATAAACCTCCATCGGGCTAACGCAGCCTCTGCTGTCTTGGCCAGGATGTTTATCACCCAACATCTTGGGCTAGCCCTGGTACAGGAGCCATGGATAAACAATGGTATAAGAGGCCTGTACACCGCCGACTCAAAGGTAATCTGGGATCAAAGAGATCCTACACCTAGAGCATGCATTATGGTAAGCAAATGTATTAATTTAACTATTCTTTCAGAATTCCTCACTAGGGACTGCGTACCTAAGGGCTATTGCCTGCCGTAAGGGCTATTGGAAACGCCCCCGCTATTGTGGTGGCATCTGCCTATTTTGCCGGTGATGTGGACTGCCCGCCACCGGAAATAGAAAAACTGATGGACCACTGCAGGAGAGAGAAGCTGCCGGTTATAATCGGCTGCGATGCCAATGCGCACCACTCCATATGGGGCAGCACGGACATCAACAAAAGGGGTGAGTGTCTTACCAACTTTATATTCAAGTATAACTTAGAAATTGGTAATGTCGGATCGACACCGACATTTGTAACTAGAGTTAGAGAAGAGGTATTAGACATTACTCTGATTAGTCGGTCTCTTAGGCCATATTTCAGAGAATGGCATGTCTCTTTGGAAGAATCCATGTCCGATCACAGGATTATCCTTTTCAAACTTAAGGTTAATACGGATAGTAGTATACCAACTCGTAACCCCAGGAAAACGAACTGGGAAAAATTTAGGTCTACCCTAGAACTTAACCTAGCCACTGAAAACCCTGGAATACCCAGATGCACGAGTGAGCTAGAAAGAGTTGTTAGAAATCTAAATAGTAGCATTAAAAATGCATATGAAGAAAGCTGCTCACTAGGGAAAACGCGTAAAGAAAAAGATGCCCCATGGTGGAATGACGGTCTTGAGAGACTGCGTATCACCACACGTCACCTCTTCAATAAAGCTAAGAGAGACGGGTCATGGGATACATACCGCGAAAGCCTCACCTCCTACAGCAAGGAGATAAGGAAGGCCAAGCGCAGGAACTATAAGGACTTCTGCGAAAGCATAACAAGCACGAGTGAAGGTGCCCGGCTCCATAGAGCATTATCAAAGCGGGCGCCGGAGGCTAATTTAGCCCTGAAGCGTAAAGATAATACATATACGAGCACCAATATGCAAAGGTAAGAGCTTCTGTTTGAGACGCACTTCCCAGGAAATATCCCCTGGCAACCGTGCGAATCGCTTGAAACAGGAGGTCAACACAGACCAACGGCCATTGACTGGGCATGTGCCAAGTCGGTGGTCACAGTGGAGAAAATAAAATGGGCAATTGGAACCTTCCAGCCCTATAAATCTCCTGGTCTAGATTGCATATCACCGGTATTCCTTCAGCAGGGACAGGGAATACTCCTACCCACTCTACGGAAAATCCTGGTCAGTAGCCTAGCACTTGGTCATATACCAAGCACTTGGAGTAGAGCTAGGGTGGTCTTCATCCCCAAAGTAGGGAAGACAGATACCACCAACCCAAAGTCCTTCAGACCCATCAGCTTGACATCGTTTTTGTTGAAAACGTTGGAAAAGCTGGTGGATTATAATACAAGGAGTACTCTGCTCACACAGAGTCCACTGCAGGCAACGCAGCACGCATACAGGTCTACGGACACTGCCCTGTATGAGCTGCACCGTACTCTGCGGGCGGCAGTAGTAAACAAAGAAATAGCAGTTTGTGCATTTTTAGACATTGAAGGTGCCTTCGACAACACATCACATGATGCTGTCAAGGCTACCTTGAATAGACGACGGCTGGATAGTACAACTAGGAGATGGATTTCATCCCTATTAGGGTCCAGACAGGCTACGGCATCTATACAAGATAGTACCGTAACAGTAACAACCACAAGGGGCTGTCCTCAAGGGGGGGTTTTATCACCCCTCTTATGGAGTATACTAGTAGACGAACTGTTAAGTAGACTTGCGAACAGGGGTATTCAATGTCAAGGCTATGCAGATGACATTGTGATAATAGCTCGGGGCAAGTATGAAGAAACTCTTTGTGATAATGTTCAACTGGGACTTAGGATTACGCATAATTGGTGTAGGGAGGTTGGTCTCAACTTAAACCCTACTAAGACAATCATCGTTCCTTTCACCAGAAGATACAAGCTACAAAGGATGAGGGAGATTAGGCTCGCGGGGAGTCCAATAGAAACAAGCAAGGAAGTTAAGTACCTTGGGGTCACTTTTGACAGTAAGTTAAACTTTGGCACCCATGTTCAGAATACGATCGCAAAGTGCTGCAGAGCGCTGTATACGTGTCGTAGCATAGCCGGGAAGTCATGGGGAACATCACCAAAGATAATAAGATGGCTATACCTTATGGTAGTAAGGCCCATGCTCACGTATGGAGTGATTGCATGGGGGGATAAGGCACAGCAAATCACTGTGCAGAAGCAGCTTCAAAAGCTACAAAGAATGGCATGTGTAGGAATCACGGGAGCGATGAGGACCTGTCCCACATCAGCGTTTGAGGTTCTATTGGAGATAACGCCACTCCATCACACAATTAGGCTGCAACAAAAGGCAACCCTCTTAAGAATGTCCGTTGAAGGAGTTGGGAGAGGACACATTCTTAGTCGAGTAGAGGCAGATATGCTATCGGGTGAACTGCCCCTACTGGCACAGCCAAGGGACGAAATGAAAGTCTAACACATGTTCGGCCAAAAGTTTCAAGTTCACCTCTGTAATAAAAAGGAGTGGACATCTCTGGAAGAGGTCCACAACATGAAGCCACACACCATAAAATGGTACACCGATGGATCCCTAACGCAACAAGGCTCCGGTCTTGGTGTGGTAGGCCCTCGGCTAATGTACCATGGGCCCCTAGGTATGCACACCAGCATATTCCAAGCTGAGGTATGTGCAATTGGGAGGTGTGTGGACTTTAATCTAAAGCGTAACTATCGGAATAGGGATATAGCCATTCTATCCGATAGTCAAGCAGCAATAATGGCACTTAGTAAGACCGAAATCAGGTCAAAGGTAGTTCGTGAGGTACGAACCAAGCTAGACACTCTGGGATCACAAAAAAGGCTTGCCCTAAGATGGGTCCCGGGACATGTCGAAATAGCGGGGAACGAAGAGGCAGACAAGCAAGCAAGACTGGGGGCAGCGACACCCCTAATAGGACCCGAGCCGTACTGTGGTATAGGAAGAAGCACAATACGGCAAGAACTTAGGAATGAAGAGAGACTTCTGCGAAGAACGTGCTGGGCAAGGACACCAGGACTCAGACAAGCAAAGATTCTCTTGGGTAGCTATAACCTTAAACGGTTTAAGCAAGTAATATCAATGGGTAAAAATAGACTCAGGATACTCACCGGTCTCTTGACAGGACATTGTAGACTACGAGGTCACTTGGCAAAGCTAGGTATAGTCAGCAGCGAGATTTGCAGATTCTGCGAAATGGAAGGAGAATCCTCCTTGCACATTATAGCAGAATGCGTAGCCTTAGCAAGGAAAAGAAGTAGTTTTCTAGGAAAACATATTGTAGAATTTAGCGATTTAGAAACTATCGACCCAACAAAGGTACTTGCTTTTATGCAACACCTGGGCCTGATGGAAGAGCTATAGGCCAAGAAGGGGGCACAATAGATCTATTTGGTCGCAGTGTATTTACCCCCCAATATAATAACCTCTGCCTCTTCGTAATAGTCTCCTTGATTCTAGTCGTTCTGTTCGTTTGAGTTGTTGTCGTTTTCATGGTAATTGTTATCATACGATTCATTGTGGCATGTGTTGTTACTCCTATTTCGTTCTGCTTCTACATTGTCTACTTCCATAGTTTCTGGATTTCCAGACCTATTTTGTTTTGTTTGTTGTGAGTTCGTTTATTGATTATTCTGGTAATTCCTACTCTGTCCCGAGTTGTTACTTCTTATGTTCTGTCTGTATTGTCCAGAGTTATTGTTTTTATAAATCTGCTGATGGTTCCTATTATTTTGGTTTAAATTCTGATTTGCGTTAAACTGCTGGTTGACTTGTTGATCGTATTGTTGATTCGTATTTTTATTTTGATAATTATTCTTATTATTTTGCTGTTGGGCGTTTGGGTTATAGCTATTGTTATTAACTCCTTGGTTTCTATTGTATGATCCTGCTTCCGTATTATTTCTGTTGGGTCTTGGTTTTTTATATTGAAATCTGATGCAACTATTTTCGTACCTACGTAACATCATTATTCTTAATATTCTGTTTAGATCCTTTTCTTCGTATATTTTATCTAGTAATGTCCCTTGCGTCATCTCTTTAGCTGTATTAACTATCAAACTTTCTACATTGCTTAAATCTATAAAATTATCATTTTTATGGTATACAATAAGCTCGTCTGTCTTATATTTAATATTTTGCAGTTCTACTGCTAGCTCGCTTACCGAGTTAACCTTCAGATCGCATATTCTCCTGTATATGTGGTGTGGTTCTGTGTCCGGCCGGTACCGTAGTTTTAACGTTGCTTTTATTAATTCCCAATTATCCGGTTCCGGTACGTTCATGATGACATCCTTGGCTTGTCCTTGGATGGTTTTGTAGAATATCGTCCGGGTTGCCTCTCGCTTCAATTGTAGATCCTGTACTCCTTGAAGAAGGTACTCCACGCTGCTGAAGAATGAGTTGATTGATATATCTCCTGTCCCCGTAAACGTCGCTAGGTGGTTCACATTTTTAAGTATGCGCTCTTGCTGGGCCATGTTATTACTGGTGCCTTGCAACTGTAGATAAGTTTGTCGCAATTGTTCTAGTTGACTTTCTCTAAGGGCCAGTTGTTCTAAAATGTCCGCCTGTGGCATATTTTGGTTTTCTTGTGCCATCCTGTTATCGTCGTAGTGAGCAGATCTTTTCTGCTTTCTAGAGGCCAGTTTGAGTTGTTCTGTTTTTAATCGATTTGCGCTCGACTTATTGTTTTTGATACACTTTATTAACTGATTTTAAGTTAATCTCTTAAAGTTTTGAATACAAGTAATTAACTGATTTTTAGTTAATCCTTTAAAGTTTTTAATACAAGTTATTAACTGATTTTAAGTTAAGTCTTGGTTTGTATTTTTACTTTATAAGTTTTGTGTTGTATTTGCACTTTACACTTTGTAAAACTGGAAACTGATTTTTAGATCATTTGTTTGTGCGTTTTTTTTTCTACCGTTGTCCTTTGCCTCAATTTATTTATTTGGATCGGATTATCACTGGATCTTATTTAAAAACCAGATCCTACCGGCTGCGCCAATTTTGTACAAAGGAAGGCGTGTTATATAAAAAAAAGACCTTGCGAATAAAAAACACGACTGTATGTTCTGTGTATCGAGAATCAACTGCACTTCTTTATTTAAATTGATTTACATGAAAGCTTAATTTTATCTTAAAATAATTGTTGATACAAATGTCTGGCTATTGACCTACTCATTGGCGTGTGCAGGTACATTTCCTGTTATTGCCAAATATGCAATGCTTGCATTTCCTGTTATTGTTCTGATTGGACTTATGACTTATTAGGAATTTAAAGAGTTCAATAACTTTTGCACTTTCATACTTATGTTCTTATTTTCGACATTTTTACTGGTGGGATCATACATAACTCACGTTCGCTCCAAATTATCTCTTTACACTCAGAAAAAAAAAACGCCCGAAAATCAACTATGAAAATGGTTAATTTTACTATGCGGGCTTTAACTATGAAACATAGTAAATTTTACCTAAGAAAATTTTGATTCAACTAAAAACATAGTTAAACGGCCAAACGAACGTGAAACATAGTTAAATCAAAGTGCCATACACTTTAACATTACATGCGTACACTTTGACATGACATTTCATGTTGAATTTAACGTTGAACCATATTTAATTTAACTATTAACGCATAGTCAAAAAGTAACCTTTGAAATAAATATTTTTCATACTAATTTTAAATATGCTTTCAATTTTAAATTGAAACGCTAAGAATTTAAATTAAAATTTTTTTTTTGGGTTTCTGAAAAAATTTAATAAATAAAAATCAATTTATATAGTTATTTAATTAATTAATTAATTAGTATGTATGTATGGACAATGTATTTCACATTAGTGCATATTAACATATGTATACATAAACAAGTAAGAAGGCTCTAGTCGGGAGAGCCCGACTAGAAGATACCCTGAACCCAGTTGCAATAAATATATTTAATTTATATAAGACTTTGGTATACTGGCTTAGCTTCCATCGATTAAGTTTAATATCTCCGGTGTTTCTCAACCGATTTGGACGAAATTTTCAGAAAAGTTCTATCATTATCCATTACTTCAACCCTCATTTTTAGATTTTCCAAATTCGATATTTTATTGTTATCGATATTATGTGTATATCGGAAACCAGAATAGTTATCGATAATTTGAAGCAAACTTGTTCTGCTCATGGTATAGGAGAACTTAAATACAAAATCAGAAGTCTCTAGTTCTTGTAGTCTCTGAGATCCACGCGTTCATACAGACAGACAGACGGACAGACAGACGGACAGACGGACATGGCTATATCGTCTCGGCTGTTGATGCTGATCAAGAATATATATACTTTATAGGGTCGGAGATGCTTCCTTCTGCCTGTTACATACTTTTGCACAAAACCATTATACCCTTATTTACCCATTTTATGGGTTAAGGGTATAAAAACTATGTACATAGTATTATTATATCTATATATACATAAAAAAAATATACAAACAAATATGTATGTATGTAGGTACATGCAATCACTTATCAATTACACATAAGCATACAAACATATTTACAAAATGTATGTATGCCAAAAATTTTGTGTTGCTTTTTATGGCACGGCCGCGCGTTTGTTCGCTTATGGAATAGTGCACTGGGTAAACGAAATAACGTCGCGTTGCATTTATTTCTACTCGGGCCGTTTGTCTTCCACTTTTCTATTCTTTGCTTTGCTTTTTTCTCGATCATCGGCTTTGGACAAACAGCGCAAAAATTCTATTTTTACCCTTCCAAGTAAAACAAGTAAGAAGGCTCTAGTCGGAAGAGCCCGACTAGAAGATACCCTGAACCCAGTTGCAATAAATATATTTAATTTATATAAGACTATGGTATACTGGCTTAGCTTCCATCGATTAAGTTCAATATCTCCGGTGTTTCTCAACCGATTTGGACGAAATTTTCAGAAAAGTTCTATCATTATCCATTACTTCAACCCTCATTTTTAGATTTTCCAAATTCGATATTTTATTGTTATCGATATTATGTGTATATCGGAAACCAGAATAGTTATCGATAATTTGAGGCAAACTTGTTCTGCTCATGGTATAGGAGAACTTAAATACAAAATCAGAAGTCTCTAGCTCTTGTAGTCTCTGAGATCCACGCGTTCATACAGACGGACAGACGGACAGACGGACAGACAGACGGACAGACGGACATGGCTATATCGTCTCGGCTGTTGATGCTGATCAAGAATATATATACTTTATAGGGTCGGAGATGCTTCCTTCTGCCTGTTACATACTTTTGCACAAAACCATTATACCCTTATTTACCCATTCTATGGGTTAAGGGTATAAAAACTATCTAGGTACTATGCAAACTCATTTGCAACTCGACCACCTAGTACATACATATGTACATAATAATAGATTTATACAATTAAATCATTGAAAAATATATTTTATTTATCTTATGATTGTTCGAATAAGGTACATATAAGAATATTTTTATCAATAATAATTGTATATGCACATATGCATAAAATGTTCATTAGGGTATTTAAAGATCGCCAGGTTGTCGCGTGCCAAATAGAAAACGGCACGACAAAAAATCTAAACTGTTGTGTGAGCGTATACTATTCTTCTTCAGTTTTCTTTTCTGTTTCACTAATATGCACAAAGAACAGTTTGAATGTTTTTTGTCGTGTCGTTTTCTGCTTGGCACGCGACAGCCTGGCGGCGACAGAGCCGAACGATCGTGTGTGGTAAGCAAAGTAAGCGTCACTTTTGAGCTGCTGTGAATCACGGAAGACGTGTGTGTTAAGAAAATTGTGCGAACATTATTATTATTAACAATAAATACATACATAAGAATATTCTTCTCTATATATAAAAGAGTTTGTCCTAAGTGATTGTTGACATTGCCACAGCCTTAACGAAAAAGAGCTACAAGGCTGAAATTTTCACACAATATTTTATGCAGGTTGAAAGTGAGCACTAAGAAAGGAATTTTTATTTGGACAACTCCTTCAAGTACCTCCCATACGATTTGGAGCACTTTTTACCCATTTTAAAAATCAAATTACAATTACAACAATTACCCATTCCACTACTGTCGCCAGATTGTCGGACAAGCTGAGAGCTCGATCGCGAGCGAGAATACAAAAACAAAACAATGGGCAATGACGCCTTTGAGTCCCGCAAGCAAAGTGTCATAAAAAAAAAGGTTCGTACACTTGCAAGAAGCGTTTGTTGTTGTTGTTGTTGTTGGGCCCGCACTGCTACTTTTTGTTGATGTGATTGATTTAAAAAAAACAAAAACAACAAAACAAAACTTGGTGCGTCTAAAAAAATTACCCACACCAGAATATTTTATGGGGGTGGATTTGCCTACTTGCTGCTTATATAACTTAGACAAAACTAACTAACATTATTAATATGTTATTGATATGCAATTTCGAACAAGCATAGGGCGTTCACATAAGTGCGCGTGTTGCTCTTAAGATAATAAAATAATTACAACAATTACCCATTCCACTACTGTCGCCTGATTGTCGGACAAGCTGAGATCTCGATCGCGAGCGAGAATACAAAAACAAAACAATGGGCAATGACGCCTTTGAGTCCCGCAAGCAAAGTGTCATAAAAAACATAGTGCCGCATAGTTAATTTTGGCTATGCCAAGACTATGATACCCTTCACACGTGGATTAATTTGTATTTTTATTTTTTTATTGCGTGAAAATCTCGAAAGACTATAAGGCATTAAATTATTAATATTCGGTGTATCGAATTAACTATGTTAATTTTACCAATAGATATTCAGCTATTCTGTTAAACTCTTATATAGTCTAGTGGTAAGTATGCCAGATTCTCATCCGGTAGGTGCGGGTTCGAATCCCCGTGTAGTAATTTTGGTATTTTAGTTGTTTAGTCCAATTTTGTTTTTAAATAGATTTTTTGTATCCGATCGGGATGAAATTTCATAGTGAACAAACCCGAAATGATCTAAGCAATCTGTGAAAGTTTCATCAAGATCGGTTAAGCAGTTTGGCCGGAAATCGTGTTGATATGGTAAATTTATATGGTGGCTATATCGTAGAATGCTCCGATCGGGATGAAATTTCATAGTGAACAAACCCGACATGATCTAAGCAATCTGTGAAATTTTCATCAAGATCGGTTCAGCAGTTTGGCCGGAAATCGTGTTGATATGGTAAATTTATATGGTGGCTATATCGTAGAATGCTCCGATCGGGATGAAATTTCATAGTGAACAAACCCGACATGATCTAAGCAATCTGTGAAATTTTCATCAAGATCGGTTCAGCAGTTTGGCCGGAAATCGTGTTGAAACAGACAGACAGACGGACAGACGGACAGACGGACGGACGGACGGACGGACAGACGGAAATAAATTCCTGAGCTCGTCCTGATCATTTAGATATATAGTTTATGGGGTTTCCCATCATTCCTTAAAGGTGTTACAGATTCATGACAATGTCAATATACCCTGTGAAGGGTATAAACATAGTGCCGCATAGTTAATTTTGGCTATGCCAAGACTATGATACCCTTCACACGTGGATTAATTTGTATTTTTATTTTTTTATTGCGTGAAAATCTCGAAAGACTATAAGGCATTAAATTATTAAGATTCGGTGTATCGAATTAACTATGTTAACTTTTCGAATAGATATTCAGCTTAGGTTAAACTCTTACATAGTCTGGTGGTAAGTATGCCAGACTCTCATCCGGTGGGTGCGGGTTCGAATCCCCGTGTAGTAATTATGGTATTTTAGTTTTTTAGTCCAATTTTGTTTTTTTAATAGATTTTTTGTATTTATATGGTGGCTATATCGTAGAATGCTCCGATCGGGATGAAATTTCATAGTGAACAAACCCGACATGATCTAAGCAATCTGTGAAAGTTTCATCAAGATCGGTTCAGCAGTTTGGCCGGAAATCGTGTTGAAACAGACAGACAGACGGACAGACGGACGGACAGACGGAAATCAGTTCCTGAGCTCGTCCTGATCATTTTGATATATAGTTTATGGGGTTTCCCATCATTCCTTAAAGGTGTTACAGATTCATGACAAAGTCAATATACCCTGTGAAGGGTATAAAAAAGGTTCGTACACTTGCAAGAAGCGTTTGTTGTTGTTGTTGGGCCCGCACTGCTACTTTTTGTTGGTGTGATTCATTTAAAAAAACAAAAACAACAAAACAAAACTTGGTACGTCTAGAAAAATTACCCACACCAGAATATTTTATGGGGGTGGATTTGCCTACTTGCTGCTTATATAACTTAGACAAAACTAACTAGCATTATTAATATGTTATTGATATGCAATTGCGAACAAGCATAGGGCGTTCACATAAGTGCGCGTGTTGCTCTTAAGATAATCAGGTTATTACAAATCTCGCTCCGATCATGTTCCTTTGATGTTGCTCATTTACGTTCACTCTCTTTTTTATGTGCGCGCTTTGCATGTCAATCATAAAGTTTAATAACCCTAACTCCTCCGCACACACTAAATTAAAGCTAAAGGCAATATGCAATTCACTTAGCTGCAGCCTCTTAAATATGTTGTGCGTTAATTCAGTGCGTGCGAAGAAGGTAGCGTTACTACGCTCTTTGTTAGACTTGCAGAGCGCGCGCATACATTGTAAATGCATGCATACATTGTTGACTTCTGAAGCAAGCTAAAAGAAAGCAAAAAAATTTTCACCAAATATATACCGTGCAAAAACAAACACACTAACAAATATAAACTTAAGAAAATGTAATCTACATCAGCAGCAGTAGCATGCATTGCAAATAAAATCTTACAAAATTGATTGACTGAAGTTCCCACATATACATATAATGTATACATACATATAATTGGGTCAGAAATACTTCCATCTACCTGTTACATACATTTGCACAAAAGCAATATACCCTCTGGTCTGTAGATCAAATGGTCATTCGCCAAGCAACAGCGTTCTGTGTACACATCGAGAATAGGCAAATGCAAAGAAAATACAAGCTAAACACTTGCAAGTTGCTTCGAAATACAAAGCACAAAATTTTAATACCCTATGTTTTAAAATTTCATAAATAGCCATTGCTAACAATTTGTTTTCGGTATTTAATTAACAAAATAATTATATTTTTATACAGATTGTTTTTATCAATTATTTAATGCCAATAAGAAAGGTAATATGTATTATGAATAATACATTTTTATATATTGCATTTATTAATTAATAAGTCAATTAAGTCTATACCACCCTTAGCCGCAGCAACAGCAGGAGCAAAAGCATCATAAACGGCAGCAAGCGAATGCAGTGCAAAGTGCGGTACAACTAATCTTTGTCTCGCACTTCGCACACTTTGCGAAAAAAAAAAATTCGCGACTCCGTTATTTCGTCATTTCTCTATCAGCTGTTTGTTTTTAAATGCTCTTTGTGCGCACGCTCTGCATGTCAAACATAAATCCTACTATCCCTTCCTCCTCCGCACTCTCTAAGCTAAGTTAAGCATAACTAAGAGTTTGCATTTAAGGGAATGACATTGCCTAATTTGTACCACCTACACCTAGCTCTTAAGTACAAGCGTTGTATGTAAGATCTCGGTGTGTGTTGTGTAGAGGAATAACTGTAATACTCTTTCCCACTTTATGTTTTTACATACAATGGTTAGGGAATTGGTTATGCATTTTAGTTTATATTTATTTTGAAGATAGAAAGTTACGTTTCGTTTCAGCTCATTTTTAAATATAGTTTGTATTAAAGGATAACATCGAAAGTTACTTTTTGGATCAGTGAGTTATTTATTTTTCTGATTTTCGTATTATTTATATACAATTCATATAAAATACGTGTTTTAATGATAAGTTATAAAAAATATTTAATTTAAAACATTAACGATCAACGTATTTTAATTTCTTTTGTGGTTTTTTAAACACAAGAAAAATAAGTCGATTTTAGACTTAATAATTGAAGCAACATTATATATAGTTGTCTTCTATTTTGCATATTATATAATAGTTACATAGACGCTGCTTAAGTGCATTTTAAAAATCAAATCAAACTAAGCAGTCTGAATATTCTTTTAAAATAATATAAGTTGGCATATTCAATTTTATTGAACTCTATACTTTGTATAGACGCTGTAACGTTGTACAGTGAAGTCAATTTTTGACTTATTTTGAAGTATTTATTTATTTATAATACTTACTTTAAATTAAGTTGTTAATTTGTTTTGTTGTTTTTTTTTTTTAAACAAAAATAATAAGTCGATTTTAGACTTAATAATTGAAGCAACATTATATATAGTTGTCTTCTATTTTGCATATTAAATAATAGTTATATAGACGCTGCTTAAGTGCATTTAAAAATCAAATAAAACTAAGCAGTCTGAATATTCTATTAAAATAATATAAGTTGGCATATTCAATTTTATTGAATTTTATACTTACCTATAGACACTGTAACGTTGTAACAATCGTTTTACAGTGAAGTCAATTGTCTCACAGCCAAATTTAAAGATGTCTATTGAAACTTTAGATATAAGTGGTGTTTTGGTGCCGCATTCAGTTGTTCGCATATTTGGTGTTGGAGCCTGCCTTTTTAGATCTATTTCCTACCTTTTATATGGTAGGCAAGGCTTCCATGGCACCATACGCCAACATATTGTAACCCATGTCGTTACCAACTGGGAAACTTTTGCTTGCTTCAGCATGAACATAAATGGAGAGTGTTATAGCTCTTCTGAACAATATGAGTGCACTATGTCAAATTCATATACTTATGGTACTGCATGTGAGCTTCAAGCAGCAGCAGAAATTTATGCTGTAAATTTTCAAGTTTTTCTAAATGGAAACTTATGTCTATCATTAGGAAATGATATGCATCCTGTGAAAAAATTGCGTTTTACCGGCGAATTAATGAATGGACATTTTGATGTTTATATTCCTTTAGAGGAAGTATAAACTCAAGATACCGATACGTCAAGTGAATGTATAACTGAAAATGTTAAAAATCCCGTTAAAAGACGTAGTCGGTTCACCGACAAAACAACACAAACGGTACGAAAACATATAGTTGAAAAATATCTTGGTAAAAATAAGGGTAAGCACATAGAAGCATCAAAAAGATATCAGGTTAATAATCCAGAAGCTCATAAAGCTGCAAAGAGAAGACATCAGGCTGATAATCCTCAAGCTAATAGAGATGCAGTGAGACGACATCAGGCTAATAATCCTAATGCACGTCAAGAAAGGCGTTTGCGTGCATGGAGTGTTAAAGCCATGTCTGGCCTAAACTATGATTTTGAAATAGCTTATAAGTCAGATAAAATTACTCAACTTGGTAGTATGAATTTGATATGCAAACATTTGAATGCTTTAAAGTGGAAAAATGAGCCTCTGGGTATCTGTTGCAAGGCAGAAAAAGTTAAGCTTTCACAAAATGAAAGTTTGCCTGATCCACTTAAAAGCTTAATAATTGGTGGACATCCCAAGCATGATCATTTCATTGATCGTATAAGAAAGTATAACAGCTGCTTTCAAATGACTTCTTTTGGTAGTACAAAAATTATAAATGAAAGTTGGTCAACCTTTAAAGTCCAAGGACAAGTGTATCACTTAATTGGTAGTGTCCGAACTTTGCCAAATGAAGAAATGCAGTTTCTTCAAATTTATTTTGTTGGTCATGATGAAAAGGAAGCTCAACTACGTTTGCAAAAATATTTCAAATGTTGATTTAAACGTAGTAAAGGATCTTCAATGTATGTTTCATCATCATAATCGTTATGTTAAAGATCTAAAAATGGCTCTCAATAAAATACCAACAAGTACTAAAGACTATAAATTGATTATACATGCTGATCGAACACCTGCTGGTGCTCAAAAAGGGCTTTACAATGCACTTCAATCAAGCGAAGTAGCTTTAGTTATTGTTGGTCAGCAATTTGAAAAGCGCGATATTATTATTGAAAGCCATAATAATAAATTACATCGTATAAGTGAGGTGCATCTATCATACGATGCCTTACAGTACCCTTTGCTATATCCTTATGGCGAAGATGGCTATTCAGTGGATATACCACAATGGAATCCATTATTAAAAAAAGAGGAACCAAAAAAAAGATATCTGCGTTAAGCTTTTACAGCTATAAAATAATGATTCGTCAATCTGAGATAAATCATTTAATTTATTGTCGTTTGCTTTTTAGTCAGTTTTTGGTTGATATGTATGCTAAAATTGAAACAGAAAGGTTAAATTATATTCGCTACATTCAAGCGAAACTCAGAGCAGATAGCTATATACATCTACAAGATGCAATAGGCCAACAAGATGTTGAAGCAGCTCAACTTGGTCAGATGGTAATTTTACCATCTGCTTTTACAAGCTCTGCACGATATATGCATGAAAAGGCTCAAGATGCTATGACATATGTTCGCCATTATGGGCGACCAGATCTTTTCATAACATTCACCTGCAATCCACAATGGAATGACATTAAAAGTGTTTTAATACCGGGTCAAAAGCCACATGATCGTCACGATATTATAGCTCGAGTTTTTCATTTAAAAGTTAAAGCTTTAATGTCACTATTGATAAAAGGTTCTTTGTTTGGAAGCGTGCAATGTTTCATGTACTCTGTGGAATGGCAAAAGCGGGGCTTTCCACATATTCATATTTTACTTTGGTTAGAAAATAAAATAAAACCAGATAAAATCGATAAGATTATCTGTGCCGAAATACCAAACGCAGATGAGGATCCTTTGTTATTTAACATTGTTGAGTCAAATATGATTCATGGTCCTTGCGGTTCATTTAATAATAAATCGCCATGCATGAAAAATGGAAAGTGTACCAAAATGTTTCCTCGACAACTACTTAAAGAAACTGTGACTGGAAAAGATAGTTACCCTCTATATCGTAGAAGAGCGATAGAAGATGGAGGTAATGCAATTAATATAAATGGTAATTGCATAGATAATCGTTGGGTTGTGCCTTACAACTGTGTACTTTTGAGAACATTTGAAGCTCACATAAATGTTGAGCATTGTAGTTCTGTAAAGTCTATTAAATACTTTTGTAAATATGTTAACAAGGGCAGTGATCAAGCATCATTTACTCTTGAAGACCAACGTAATGAAATTAATATGTACGAAAGTGGCCGTTATATAAGTAGCTCAGAAGCGGTATGGAGAATCTTTGCATTTCCCATACATGAACGTTTTCCGGCTATTACACACTTAGCTGTTCATTTAGAAAATGGTCAACGGATATATTTTAACCCCAATAATCCGCAACAATTACTTGACAGATTAAGCATTACACCCAAAACCACTTTGCTAGCCTTCTTTGAGCTATGCACACGTGATGAGTTTGCAAGAACGCTTCTATATTGTGAAGTTCCATCGTATTTTACATGGAACAATAAAGAATTTCAAAGAAGAAAACGAGGGCATGATGTGCCAAATTTTCCTGGAGTTAAAAGTGATTCAGCTTTGGGAAGAGTTTACACTATTCATCCCAATAATACAGAATCTTTTTATTTAAGACTTTTACTACATTTTGTAAGAAGGCCAACTTCATTTTCAAATTTAAAAACCGTTAATGGTATAGCATACTTCTCATTTCAATTGGCGTGTAAAGCTCTAGGATTACTAGAAGATGATAAGCACTGGGATTCAACTATAGCCGAAGCTGTCATATGTCAAAATCCTACAAAACTGAGGGAACTTTTTGCAATAATGTTAGTATTTTGTCAAATTTCGGATGCTCTTAAACTTTGGAATATTTATAAAGAGAGTTTCTCAGAAGATATTTTAAGAGTCTTTCATATTTCACAAGACAGAAATATTGATCAAAGTATTCTGAATAATGTATTTAATAAATGTCTTTTGTACATTGAAGATATAGTACTGTCTATTGGTGGTCAAAACTTGACTAACTATGGACTTCCACTACCAATCAGATCCGAGGAAATTGTTCAAAATAATGAATATCATAGAGAAACAAATTATGAAAATTGCGATAATTTTGTTGTTAATAATGAGCTACTCCTTACTGCTGAGCAAAAACAAGTATACGAAAAGTTACTGCATAGCGTTGAAGCAGAAAAAGGAGAAATCTATTTTTTAGATGCACCTGGTGGAACAGGTAAAACGTTTCTTTTAAATTTATTATTGGCAAAGAAACGGCATAGTAAAACAAGTAAGAAGGCTCTTAGTCGGGAGAGCCCGACTAGAAGATACCCTGAACCCAGTTGCAATAAATATATTTAATTTATATAAGACTTTGGTATACTGGCTTAGCTTCCATCGATTAAGTTTAATATCTCCGGTGTTTCTCAACCGATTTGGACGAAATTTTCAGAAAAGTTCTATCATTATCCATTACTTCAACCCTCATTTTTAGATTTTCCGAATTCGATATTTTATTGCTATCGATATTATGTGTATATCGGAAACCAGAATAGTTATCGATAATTTGAAGCAAACTTGTTCTGCTCATGGTATAGGAGAACTTAAATACAAAATCAGAAGTCTCTAGCTCTTGTAGTCTCTGAGATCCACGCGTTCATACAGACAGACAGACGGACAGACAGACGGACAGACGGACATGGCTATATCGTCTCGGCTGTTGATGCTGATCAAGAATATATATACTTTATAGGTTCGGAGATGCTTCCTTCTGCCTGTTACATACTTTTGCACAAAACCATTATACCCTTATTTACCCATTTTATGGGTTAAGGGTATAAACATTGCATTGGCCGTTGCTTCTTCCGGTATCGCAGCCACTTTACTAAATGGTGGTCGCACAGCGCATTCTTCTCTAAAGATTCCATTTAATTTGTTTCATTTAGAAACACCACATTGCTCAATTTCAAAGCAATCTAATATGGCTGCTGTGCTCAAAGATTGCAAGCTTATTGTTTGGGATGAGTGTACTATGGCCCATAAAGGTGCTTTTGAAGCTGTAGATCGATCTTTGAAAGACATTCGAGATAGTGAATACCTAATGGGTGGCATAACTGTTCTCTTAGCTGGTGATTTTCGACAAACTCTTCCAGTGATCCCCAGAGGAACAAGAGCAGATGAAATAAATGCGTGCTTAAAGTCTTCAATTTTGTGGCCCAAAATACAGAAAATTGCATTAACAAAAATATGCGAGTGCACTTAAAAGGTGATAGCATAGCTGGTGAATTTTCAGAAATGCTTCTTAAAATAGGAAATGGATTATTTCCAACCCATGATGGCAAAATAACTTTACCATCAACTTTGTGTCATGTTGTGAAAAGTATTGAAGAACTAACTCTCAAAATATTTACGGATATTACAAATATCTCTGAAAAATCACTCGAATGGTTTTCAGAACGTGCTATTTTGACTGCGAGAAATGACAATGAATTGGAAATAAACGAGTTTTTATTAAAATCATTTCAAAGTGAAGAAATGACATATAACTCTATTGATTCTGTGACTGAAGTCGAAGATGCAGTTCATTACCCCGTCGAGTTTCTTAATTCATTAAATCCGGCTGGCCTGCCTCAACATAAATTAACTTTAAAGATTGGTTCACCTGTAATGTTGATTCGCAACTTGAAGCCGCCAAAACTGTGCAATGGTACAAGATTGCAAGTTAAAGCCCTTCATAAGAATGTTGTCGAAGCAATGGTCTTTACTGGCAGTGGTATAGGGGAAACGGGTTTTATACCGAGAATTCCATTAATACCTTCTGACTCTGAATTGCCATTTCAATTTAAAAGATTTCAATTTCCTTTAAAAGTTTGCTTTGCCCTAACAATCAATAAATCACAGGGACAAACTCTCAAATTAGCCGGACTAGATTTAAGACACGATTGCTTCTCTCATGGCCAATTTTATGTAGCCTGCTCAAGAGTCAGTTCACCAAAAAGTTTAGTTGTATTAGCACCTGACGGAAAAACAACCAATGTCGTTCATCAAGAAGCTTTTAACAGTTGTTAATAATTGCAAATTAAATTCAACAACTGGGGAAACCACAATAAAAAATTACGCACCTGATTCTCTACCTCAATGGTGGCGTGGAAAAGAGAATATTAAATACTTTGCTTTAATTTGTTGTTAAATATTTTCTAATTTATTTATTTTACATCTATCTTTTATTGCTAAAATAATATAAACTATCTGCGCAGCGAAGTAAGCGGGGCACTTACTATGTCGTATAAACGGAAATGTAGGATTTCATCAGATGTGCAAGTGAATACACAGGGGCTTCAACACACGGTTATTTTCAAACGTTATAATTGCTTGCATTCGAAAATCGAGCGCGCAGCGCGAGGGGGGTTGGCGAGCGAAGCGAGCAGGGGGGGACCCCCTTGTGTACATATATATTTTTTTTAGTGAAGTAAACATACAATATTTGGAAATCAAATAAAGTTAAAAGGTAAGTTATATTACACAAGTACACCAAATGTGCATAAAATATAAAAATTATAATTGCGAGTTTGTGAGTGGCAAAAATTAACATATCAACGTACAAATATTAAATAGATGGGCAATATGCGTGAGCAACAATACATACTCATGTAAAACACATAAAATTTCGTAAATTGGCTTTAATTTCAACAAAAACATATTAAATAAATATAGTTAAAAAAAACTAAAAAACACGCTTTTAGAGCATATCAAACTAAAAAGTTAAAAATAATTTTTCAAATAAGCTTAAAACAATAATAAATGATAAATAGCATTATTGTAAAAAAAGCGTTGGGCGCTCGATGTACGAGAAATATGGACAAAGCGCCCCACGCTTTTTTTACAAAAATTCTAGTATATATCATTTATTATTGTTTTAAGCTTATTTGAAAAATTATTTTTAACTTTTTAGTGCGTGCTTTTTAGTTTTTTTAAACTTTTTTTTTTTCACTTTTTAGTTCGATGTATTACATAAGCGTGTTTTTTAGTTTTTTAAACTATATTTTTTTTTAATTTTTAGTTCTACTAATTATTGAAAAAAAAAAAATTGTAAGTTCTAGTGAACATAAACATGATGCAGATTTTTAAAATAAAAAATATTTTTTTTTCGGCCGTGGACGGGATTAGAGCCCACGATCGGTGAGTCCGGGAGCGAAGACCCGCGCCTTAGACCGCTCGGCCAACGAACGAACTTGGGGTAGTGGGATATTTTGACAGTAATAAGCCACCTGCTTTTAGTCCAAAGGAGAGTTACATACATACAAACATACAAGTGAAGCTAATATAAGCGTGTTAAAAAGTGAATAGTTTGTGCATATCTGCGTATGTATGTACATACATTTGTGCATCGCAATGTGTGTGTAAGCGTCTATTTAAACGAACAACACATACACATATGTACATACATTTGCACATATGTATGTACATATTTATATGTTAATGAATAATAAGTGATTAGTTTGTGTTTATATTTATACTTAAAGAAATAAATGCACAGTAATTAACCTTAAACATTTGCATATAACTGTACATAGGTGCAAACATAGTTATGTATGTAGTTCTTGTGCTATCGACGCTAATAGACACTGCGTTGTACATAAAGATACAGATTGTTCATAAAGATAAAAAAAAAACTCGGAAAGGCTTGATGTGCATGACGTGTGCATATGTATGTATGTATGTATGAAGCACACTTTTGGAACATATTTTACGTATGTACATAATAAACTGTACACAGACAGTTTTAATATGATTTTAAATAATTATAGCGCCTTTCCGAGACTTTTTCAGCTTTGTGCAAAAACTATGTTCTAGGTGCTCTAATATTATTGCCTATCTAGCTTAATATATTTTAAAACACTTTTAATGCAAATGTAAAATAGTTTGTAATTTCAATTATTGTGTGCATGCACGTGTGTTGTGATTTTATTTATTTACTAGGCATTCGGATGGAGCCGAACGCCGAAGATGAAGAGAAGCTAAAAGATGTTTTAAATTCTTTCGATTTGGGCTGTATTTTTGACGAGTGTAAATGTATGCTTCGTAAATATGTATATTACAAATTAAACTGATTTCTTTTGTATTATTTCTTCCTAGCAAATGGCGTGACTTAAATATCTTTCACCAGGAGATATAGATAATGCAATATCACAAATTGGCGTGCGGGCAGAATATCGTGAAAAATTGTTTTATTTTTGGCGGAAAAATGAAGTAAGTACACTTTAATATACTGTACATTTTGTGCATTCTTTTACCGGATTTAGGTCTTGTAATTTAAATTTAAGCTTGCTTTTTCTTTTTATTATTGTTTATATTTTCAAACGTTATTTATGTAAATAATTTCAGTTTGACATTGATGATGAGACTCTTGAAATGAATTCAAAAGTGGTTTCATGGCTGCGTAAAGTCCCTTCGACCAAATCGACTTTATCAACTAGTACGCATGGATCTTTACTTGTAAGCACTTTTACCAACCATGAAATATAAAATTTATTTAAATTAAATTCGGCATATAGGATGTTCAGTCTATTGTAAAAAACACTTCAAAAGGTAAATGTTTGTTAGACTGTTATGAAAAAAAAACAAGCTATTGACAAATACGCAGCGGGATGAATTGATTTCAGTATTAGGGGATTGCCGGTTCTGGAACAGGAAGTAGCTGTCACTTTAATTACCCCCAATCACAATTTATGACCCCATTAAATTTTATGACCCTTTTATCGCCCCCTTGATTTATGACCCCTTGATTTTTGACCCCCCCCTTCCATATCATAATTAATTACCCTTTTTTCCCATGATCGGGTCCCTCCTTTGATTAGCCTAATGTGGAGAACAAAGGATTAACCAGCAGCATCTGTGAGAAGCAGTGATCAAAGGATTTGGAGTCAAGTGCGCGCCTGTTAAACCTGCGTTGCATTATACACCTGCAAGCAAGCCACAATCATAGATGGCATTCTTAAGGACAACATCAACAAGATTCTTGAGAAGCAGTGATCAGAGGAACAGATTTGTGCGCCTCTTTGACGTGCGTGGCATTGTAAACCTGTTTATGGTCATGAGGTGCAGTGTGCACAGGAAGAAAGGATAGATAAGAGAGAGTCAAGTGCGCGCCTGTTTAACGTGCGCTGCATTGTTAACCTGAAAGCAAGCAATAAAGAATGAATGTTTATGGTCATGAGTAGCAGTGTGCAAAGGAAGGAAGGATAGAAAATAGAGAAATGCGAACGCTTGTTCGATGTACGTTGCAATATTATGGTCAACAGCAACAACAACAACAACAAAAACATACAGATTCGTGGAGTTCTGTGAACAAGGGATGCAAATTTTCCTACGCAGCAGCAGCAGCAGCGCCAGGATCAATACGTTGATCTTTATGACTGTGTGAATGAGAGGATCAGTTTTAACTATTTAACCAATTAGTGTTAGAGTCAAGTGTGCTCCTGTTTTAAGTACGTTGCGCTGCACACGTACATTGATATTGTCAACAGCAACAACATCTACAACCTTCGTGGGGGCGTTATGTGTGCAAGGGTGGGAATTTTCTTTCGCAGCGGCAGCAGCAGCACAGATCAACACATTGTTTTTAAACAAGAGTATTGATACTTGTACATATAGATTATAAAGAGTTAGAGGGAGAAGGTGTGAGAGGGGGAGTGTTAGAGGGAGAAGGTGTAAGAGGGGGAAAGGATAGAGGGGGAAAGTGTTAAAAGGGAGAAGGTGTTATAGGTATCACCGTCCGTGAGGTTCAGTGAGCAAAGTACATTGCCTATGAAACTATTAAATGCTAGAGTCAAGTGTGCACAGGTTACTTAGCTACAAGTAAGTAGATAAGAGAGAGAGAGAGAGAGAGAGAGAGAGAGAGTCAACTGTGAGCAGGTTTCTTAGCTACGAATAAGTAGATAAGAGAGAGTCGAGAGGGCACCTGTTTGACGTGCGTTGTCTTGCACACCTGCAGGCAAAACATTAACAATGAATGTTTATGATTGTGAAAACCAGTGATCAAAGAATAAAAGGATTGAGACAAGATTAAGCTTTTTTGAAGTACGCTAGTCAAAGGGCAGTACATTCGTAGGCCGCATTGTTATGATCAATAGCAACACCATCAGCAACAACGACTACAACCTTCGTGGGGGCGTTATGTGTGCAATGATGGGAATTTTCTTTCGCAGCGGCAGCAGCAGCAAGATCAACACACTGTTTTTAAACAAGAGTATTGATACTTGTACATAAATTAAACTGATTTCTTTTGTATTATTTCTTCCTAGCAAATGGCGTGACTTAAATATCTTTCACCAGGAGATATAGATAATGCAATATCACAAATTGGCGTGCGAGCAGAATATCGTGAAAAATTGTTTTATTTTTGGCGGAAAAATGAAGTAAGTACACTTTAATATACTGTACATTTTGTGCATTCTTTTACCGGATTTAGGTCTTGTAATTTAAATTTAAGCTTGCTTTTTCTTTTTATTATTGTTTATATTTTCAAACGTTATTTATGTAAATAATTTCAGTTTGACATTGATGATGAGACTCTTGAAATGAATTCAAAAGTGGTTTCATGGCTGCGTAAAGTCCCTTCGACCAAATCGACTTTATCAACTAGTACGCATGGATCTTTACTTGTAAGCACTTTTACCAACCATGAAATATAAAATTTATTTAAATTAAATTCGGCATATAGGATGTTCAGTCTATTGTAAAAAACACTTCAAAAGGTAAATGTTTGTTAGACTGTTATGAAAAAAAAACAAGCTATTGACAAATACGCAGCGGGATGAATTGATTTCAGTATTAGGGGATTGCCGGTTCTGGAACAGGAAGTAGCTGTCACTTTAATTACCCCCAATCACAATTTATGACCCCATTAAATTTTATGACCCTTTTATCGCCCCTTGATTTATGACCCCTTGATTTTTGACCCCCCCCTTCCATATCATAATTAATTACCCTTTTTTCCCATGATCGGGTCCCTCCTTTGATTAGCCTAATGTGGAGAACAAAGGATTAACCAGCAGCATCTGTGAGAAGCAGTGATCAAAGGATTTGGAGTCAAGTGCGCGCCTGTTAAACCTGCGTTGCATTATACACCTGCAAGCAAGCCACAATCATAGATGGCATTCTTAAGGACAACATCAACAAGATTCTTGAGAAGCAGTGATCAGAGGAACAGATTTGGCTATTTACCTAACTAGTGTTAGAGTCAATTGTGCGCCTCTTTGACGTGCGTGGCATTGTAAACCTGTTTATGGTCATGAGGTGCAGTGTGCACAGGAAGAAAGGATAGATAAGAGAGAGTCAAGTGCGCGCCTGTTTAACGTGCGCTGCATTGTTAACCTGAAAGCAAGCAATAAAGAATGAATGTTTATGGTCATGAGTAGCAGTGTGCAAAGGAAGGAAGGATAGAAAATAGAGAAATGCGAACGCTTGTTCGATGTACGTTGCATTATTATGGTCAACAGCAACAACAACAACAACAAAAACATACAGATTCGTGGAGTTCTGTGAACAAGGGATGCAAATTTCCTACGCAGCAGCAGCAGCAGCGCCAGGATCAATACGTTGATCTTTATGACTGTGTGAATGAGAGGATCAGTTTTAACTATTTAACCAATTAGTGTTAGAGTCAAGTGTGCTCCTGTTTTAAGTACGTTGCGCTGCACACGTACATTGATATTGTCAACAGCAACAACATCTACAACCTTCGTGGGGGCGTTATGTGTGCAAGGGTGGGAATTTTCTTTCGCAGCGGCAGCAGCAGCAAGATCAACACATTGTTTTTAAACAAGAGTATTGATACTTGTACATATAGATTATAAAGAGTTAGAGGGAGAAGGTGTGAGAGGGGGAGTGTTAGAGGGAGAAGGTGTAAGAGGGGGAAAGGATAGAGGGGGAAAGTGTTAAAAGGGAGAAGGTGTTATAGGTATCACCGTCCGTGAGGTTCAGTGAGCAAAGTACATTGCCTATGAAACTATTAAATGCTAGAGTCAAGTGTGCACAGGTTACTTAGCTACAAGTAAGTAGATAAGAGAGAGAGAGAGAGAGAGAGAGAGAGAGTCAACTGTGAGCAGGTTTCTTAGCTACGAATAAGTAGATAAGAGAGAGTCGAGAGGGCACCTGTTTGACGTGCGTTGTCTTGCACACCTGCAGGCAAAACATTAACAATGAATGTTTATGATTGTGAAAACCAGTGATCAAAGAATAAAAGGATTGAGACAAGATTGTGCTTTTTTGAAGTACGCTAGTCAAAGGGCAGTACATTCGTAGGCCGCATTGTTATGATCAAAAGCAACACCATCAGCAACAACGACTACAACCTTCGTGGGGGCGTTATGTGTGCAATGATGGGAATTTTCTTTCGCAGCGGCAGCAGCAGCAAGATCAACACACTGTTTTTAAACAAGAGTATTGATACTTGTACATTTAGATTATAAAGAGTTAGAGGGAAAAGGTGTAAGAGGAGGAGTGTTAGAGGGAGAAGGTGTAAGACAGGAAAAGGATAGAGGGGGAAAGTGTTAGAGGGCGAAGGTGGTAGAGGAGGAAAGAGTTAGAGGGGGATAGTGTTAGAAGGATACTGTGTGCAAGAAAGTGTTAGAGGGAGGAAGACTTAGAGACAAGTTTGTGCATGCTTGATTGTGCTTTTTTGCAGTACGCTGGTCAATGGGCATTACATTCGTAGGCCGCATTGTTATGATCAAAAGCAACACCAACAGCAACAACAACTACATCCTTCGTGGGGCTCTTTGAACAAGGGATGGAACTTTTCTTACGCAGCAGCAGCAGCAGCAATGTCAATACGTTGAGCCTTATGGTTGTGATAATGACAGGATCAGTTTTTGCTATTCAACCAATTAGTGTTAGAGTCAAGTATGCTACTGTTTTAAATACATTGCTCTGCACACGTAAATTGTTATTGTCAACAGCAACAACAACATCCTTAGTGGGGGGTTATGTGTGCAAGGATGGAAATTGTCTTTCGCAGCAGCAGCAGCAGCAAGATCAACACATTGTTTTTAAACAAGAGTATTGATACTTGTACATATAGATTATAAAGAGTTAGAGGGAGATGGTGTGAGAGGGGGAGTGTTAGAGGGAGAAGGTGTAAGAGGTGGAAAGGATAGAGTGGGAAAGTGTTAGAGGGAGAAGGTGTTAGATACGAATAAGTAGATAAGAGAGAGTCGAGAGGGCGGCTGTTTGACGTGCGTTGCCTTGCACACCTGCAGGCAAAACATAAACAATGAATGTTTGTGAAAACCTGTGATCAAAGAATAAAAGGATTGAGACAAGATTGTGCTTGTTTGAAGTACGCTAGTCAAAGGGCAGTACATTCGTAGGCCGCATTGTTATGATCAAAAGCAAAACCAACAACAACAAGAACAACAACATTCGTGAGTGTTATGTAAGCAAGGGATGGGAATTTTTTCGCAGCAGCAGCAACAAGATCAACACAAGAGTATTGAGACTTGCAGATTTAGTTTGAAATATTATAGGGGGAAGTTGTAAGAGGAGGAAAGTGTTAGAGGGAGAAAGAGAGAGTTAGTATTAGAGAGAGTAGGTGTTAGAGGGGGAAAGTGTTATAGGGGAAAGTGATCCTGCTTGTATTATTATATTAAAACACGCTCCGTTATGCGATTCTATACACGAGCGTCTATGAAATGCAGGTGGTATGTTTATTGATTGTCCCTCCTTCTAACGCACACCCAACTTATTCGCTACTTAACGTTTCTAACCTTTATTTCCATATATCTGTTTTGATTATTGCACTGACTTCTGTTACTTTTATAGAGCTAATTAGTATAACTTTTTAATAAACCAATGAACATTGTTTCAGTTGGTGTACTTTGTTAAGAAACTATCAAATTATGTTTTTCTTATGGGTATGTTTTAATTTTATTTTATGTATATATATATATTTTATTTTTTTTATATAGATTTTTGTAGTATGTTTAATTTAAGATTTATATTAAGCTTGTTCCGTTGAGGGATTTAGCAAACACAAACACCCAACATTAAGATTAATGACAAGCCGGTAGAACACACAAGTCATACTCCATGATTTTGTTTCGGCTTTATAAAAAGCCTTTTTAAGTCAATATTATAAGCCTTAGTTCTAGTACTCACTTGAAAGCTTAACGAAGCTCGTGTAGCTGGTATAATAAATCATGTTTTAACAAACTAATTTTGATCTTAATATTTATACTTCATCGTTTATTGAGATTATTGTTATTATTATTTTTTTAATCCCCACATATTGGATTTCGTTCTATCTCAGTAATAATATATTTTGCTTATACATTCTTTATATTCCTTAAGGCAATCTTTTAGGCTTATCAAATAATCTTTTCCTTAACTTTCCCTCTGCTCGCTTTAAGATTTTCATCAAATGACACTTTTCATATTTAAGATATCCGTCAAACTATTTCTTATACTCAACTAAAATTATTATAAACGGGTTTTACCAACTCTTTCTCAGTATGCTACCTACGATAAAAATGTATAAAGAATGTGTTTTGTACTCATTTACTGACTTCAAAAATTCTTCTATTGACGTTGTATGATACCCTATCTTAATTTGTGTTATATTTAATCGTTTTCTTCAACTTAGTATTCTACAGATTTTTAAACATTTTATGTTATGTAGTTAGCTATTTTGACTAGGCTTTACGCTTAAAACGAGATAGATTGTATTATTGTCCTTAACAAGTTAACTTAATTTTAACAGGGAAATCGATCGGACATTGATTTTTAGCTTTATAATTGATTGCTTTAATACATTTCAACTGTCAACCTATGTACATTTCTACTTTTTTAGTGATTATGTTAGATTTTTATATTTCCAAACTCATTGCTTGAACTTACAAAATTTCGTTACCAATTTCTTATAATTGATGGATGGTAATATTTTATTTCATTATTCTACCCATTTTTCTTGCATTTAATAAATAAGTGCATTGAACTAGCTTATCAGTTCGAGATATGAGTCTTACACTGTTTCGAAAAGTATGAATACGTTAAATGTTTTAATTTAAGGGTTAAGTATCTATTAGATGACATGTTATTAGGGCGTATTTATTCATATAATTATTATAATTATTTCTTAAGGAGACTTATTTTCTTTAGTGCTCAAAACTTATTGTCGCAAAAGGATTTATTTTTTCATGATCTGAGTTATTTATTTAATTCGTGAAACCATTGTATTGTGATTTATTATTCTTGAACCTTTGCATTAATATTGAATTTGGATGGCAAAATACGGTTGTGATGTACTAAAGCTCGAGATGACTTGAGAGTCGGTATTTTGCAAAACGGGCGGTAGAGTACTTAGAATTTTTAATTGTAGTGTGTTTTTAAAATAATGTACTTTAACTATCACCGGAATGGTTTATACCCACTAAATATTGATATTTTCTGTTTTTTCTTCCTTTGTATTAGTCGTTTTATACACCCTAGCTCTTGATCCTGTTTTTTTACTCGATACCGAAGGTAAAGAGTATATTGGTTTTGTGCAATGTCCGTCATGGTGTCTGTCCGTCTGTCCGTCCGTCCGTCTGTCCGTCTTTCCGTCCGTATGTGTGCAAGTTTTTTCCACACCCTTCAAGCTAGGGACTTGAAACTTTCCAATTCTCTTTTTCTATGGGATAGTAAATTAAAGTGTCAAGATCGGGGTTCTACGATAACTGGGGGGCTGGCAAATCGATAAATTCGATAACTCAAAAACGATAAATCCGCATATTTCACACACCCTTACAGCTAGAACTACCAAATTTGGTAAGAAGATAGCTACTAGCAACCCCCAAAAAACTGCATCAAAAATTTTGGAGCCACGCCCCCCATTCCACCCCCAGACCCCCCGCATTTTAAAGTCAAAAAAGCCTATATCTCCTACAGTTTTTGAGCTAGAGAAACCAAATTTGGTGCCAATTTAGCTGATGATGACCCCCCAAAAACTGCACCAAAAGTTTGGATGCCACGCCCACCAATACCGCCCTAGCCGCCCCCAGATGCCCCAACGCTTCGTAAAAAACGGGAATGCGTGTATCTTCCAGAGTAGTGGAGCTAGAGCCACCAAATTTGGTAAGAAGATAGCTACTAGCAACCCCCAAAAAACTGCATCAAAAATTTTGGAGCCACGCCCACCCATCCCGCCCCCAGCCCCCCGCATTTAGAAATCAGAAAAGCCTATATCTCCCACAGTTTTTTAGCTAGAGTCACCAAATTTGGTGCCAAGATAGATGATGATGACCCCCCAAAAACTGCATCAAAAGTTTGGATGCCACGCCCACCAATAACGCCCTAGCCACCCCCATCTGCCCCAACGCTTCGTCAGAAACGGGAATGCGTGTATATTCCAGAATAGTGGAGCTAGAGCCACCAAATTTGGTAGGAAGATTGCTGGCAACGACCCCCAACAATCTGCATCAAAGTTTTGGAGCCTAGCCCATCCATTCCGCCCCCCTTTCCCCATCTTATACAAACTTTGAGCTAGAGTCACCAAATTTGGTATGAAGGTAGCATTTGACATTCCACAAGGACCTGCAGCAAAAATTTGGATGCCACGCCCAACCATACCGCCCCCAGCCCCCCTTTCCCCACTTTATACAAACTTCGAGCTAGAGTCACCAAATTTGGTATGAAGAGAGCAATTGACATCCCACATGGATCGGCAGCAAAAATTTGAAAGCCACGCCCACCCATACCGCCCCAAGCCCCAAAGCCCCCCTTTCACCACCTTTTACATGCTTCGAGCTAGAGTCACCAAATTTGGTATGAAGGTAGCATTTGACATTCCACAAGGATCTGCAGCAAAAATTTGGATGCCACGCCCAACCATACCGCCCGCAGCCCCCCTTTCCCCACTTTATACAAACTTTGAGCTAGAGTCACCAAATTTGGTATGAAGGTAGCATTTGACGTTCCACAAGGATCTGCAGCAAAAATTTGGATGCCACGCCCAACCATACCGCCCGCAGCCCCCCTTTCCCCACTTTATACAAACTTCGAGCTAGAGTCACCAAATTTGGTATGAAGATAGCAATTGACATCCCACATAGATCGGCACCAAATATTTGAATACCACGCCCAACCATACCGCCCCCAGCCCCCCTTTCCCCACTTTTACAAACTTTGAGCTAGAGTCACCAAATTTGTTATGAAGGTAGCATTTGACATTCCACAGGGATCTGCAGCAAAAATTTGGATGCCACGCCCAACCATACCGCCCGCAGCCCCCCTTTCACCACTGTATACAAACTTCGAGCTAGAGTCACCAAAATTCGCTTTGCATCGCAACGGACGTGTTTTTTTTTTATGCGCTTCGCTTTTTTACTATTGTGCGTTTTATTTCTGCTATTAATTTCGCGTCTTTGTGTAAACTAATAGTTTTGTGACTTTGTGTTTTGCCGGTTTGCCTAAACCCAAAGTGGACAGTAAATTAACAATTTAATTTGCATTTGTTTTAAAGTGATTCCAAACACAACAACAAACTGCAGTCCAGCATACTGAAAAATTTGCTCAACTTGCTGCCGCCTGCTTTTGTTTTGTTTTTGTGTTTTTACGCTCACTCTCTCTCTCTCTTTTTTTCAAGCGCTTCGCTCCCAGTGCATTAAACCGTTTCTTGATCGTTTACTCTAACGCGCTCTTTTGTGTTGGTGTTGGTCGCGGTCAAACTCTTCTCCGTTGCTTGTTGCTTTCGGTGGTCGCGCTCGCGCCGTTTTTGTTTGTGAAGCTGTGAAGTAAGTTTTGTTTGTAGCTTTACTATTTGCACTTTAGGGTGGACCTGTATTTAATCATAACAATTTTCTGCAGCGATATTTTTTATTTTATTTTTTATTTGTACTTTTCTTCCCTTTTAATAAATTAAATAAAAATGTCTGTCTGCTGCTATGCGAATTGTCAAGTCCGCGCAAACTCAAAAATGGGTTTTGTCTGCTGCTGGATGTGCACAAATGTTGCTCATGAGCAATGTGCCGGCATTACTGGCCGTGTCTCAGACCTCATGAAGGATACTAATTTAGAGTGGCCGTGTTGGTCATGTTTGGAGAAAAAAAAAGACATTGTAAGCTTTATAAATACTCAACTTGGCTTAGAGGGCATTTTCTGCCAGTTGAATAAACTGTGTGAAAAGTTCTCATCGGTTCAAAGAAACCTTAACGAGAAAAATCTCGTAATGGATTCTCCAAAGCGTAAAAAGGCCAACGTTGGGCAGTTATCGGGCTCTGTGATGTCGGAAAATACTCCAAACGCTCCGATACCGCAGGGTAAAGTAAATAAAAATCTTCATGTCCCTCCAACTAAAATTATCGAGAACTTAGATGATATACCAATAACTCCCATGGATATTGTGTTATCTGATCCCGATCCTTCGGTTTCTTTGGTGGTTAGTAGTGTTGATGTTAATCAACAAAAAAACTCTATCAAACTTAAAGAGCCAAATATTCAGTTATCCGAGACTGAGTCTTCCAAACCAGCCTCAGTGGAGGATATAATTAAAAAATTTGTTGCTGTTCCACCTAAAAAACAAATATTTGTTTCAAGGCTTCCCCCTGATTTAACATCAGATGATGTCAAGGTCTATATCAAGGCCAAATCGAATGCCAATTTCACGGTGGAGAAATTCAAATTTGCTTATGATCGGAACATTTCGTCTTTTAAAATCAAGGTTCCGAATCAAGATTTTTGCACTATATGCTGCAAAGAATTTTGGCCAGAACACATAATTGTGAAAGAGTATACTGCAAGGAAAAAAAATCGGCCCCCGATTGTATCTACCCTTCCGGTGGTTGGTTCTAAGGTAACTCTCCCAATAACTGATAGTTCAAAAAACTAACATCCTCCTTCTTACTTGGCTATCAGAATGTAAGAGGTCTTTGTAGTAAACTCACTAGTTTATACCTTAATAGTCTTTCTTTCCCCTTCCATGTGATTGCCTTTACTGAAACGTGGTTAAGGCAAGACATTCTCAATTCCGAAATTCTATGTAGTACATATTCTATTTACAGAAAGGACCGTACTCTTCGGCGTGGTGGTGGAGTGCTTATTGCTGTGAATGTAGACTTTCCTTCTGAAACAGTCGTATTAGATAGTTCTTTTGATATAGAGTTTATTGCTGTAAAGCTAAACATTTGCGGTATTAACATTTTATCACTTGTTCGTATATACCTCCTTCTTCTGATCTCTCTATCTATGAGACACATCTATCTGCTATTCATTCTGTCTCTGCCTTGCTTTCTGATCGTGATTTTCTTGTAGTTCTTGGTGATTTCAACATTGCTGAAGCTACTTGGATTTCTTGTCCTGACTCTGGTGCCCTGACTCCCACGGCCCCGAATGAATTTTTAATCGACCTACTTGGGATGTCATTGAGTCAAATTAATGCTATCCCAAATTCTCTCAATAAAGTGCTTGATCTGATTTTTGTTTTGGATTCATCATCTTCATCCGTTTCCCGTTCCCAGCCTATATCTTATCCCGAAGACTTATACCATCCTACGTTGGAGCTGTTGATTAATTTACCTTCCCGAACGCGTTGCAATTTCAGGATGCCTTTGAGTCGAGTTCGTCATTTTCGAAAAACTGATTTTGAGGGACTCGCTCTGCTTTTATCCCAAACTGACTGGTCTCCCCTCTACGAGTCTGACGACTTGGACGTGGCAATCAGTATTTTTTATAATACCTTATATTCTTTATTTGATTTATGTGTCCCGGTTGGTGAGCTAAACAGGTCTAACAAACCTGTGTGGTTTACCCGAGAGTTGACAATTCTCAAAAATCGAAAATCTAAACTCTACAAGAGATTTAGAAAAAACGGCTCATCGGTGGCCTATTCTGCATACTTGATTGCTCGTGCCAGTTTTGATATCTTAAATAACCTATGTTATAAGAATTACCTGACTCGGTGTAGATTACAGTTTCAGCAGGATCCAAAGCGATTTTTTGATTTTGTTAATGCGAAGCGTAGGTCATCGACACTCCCAACGGAGGTATTCTTTGAGGAAACGAAGGCCAATTCTGATCAGGAGATTGCAAATATATTTGCCCAATTTTTTCAAACGACTTATAGCTCATGTCAATCTCAAGTCGGTTTGCCTTACCCTTATCGGGTTAATGGCTCGAATCGCATCTTTGGACTGAAAATCACTGAAAACTCACTTTTAAATAATCTTCATGTTTTGAAACCTATATTTTCCCCAGGACCTGACGGAGTGCCAAGCTGTGTGCTTAGACACTGCGCTCATGGTCTTTTAAAGCCGTTGCTTAAAGTGTTTAACTTGTCCCTGGAGTTAGGCTCCTTTCCAAAAATTTGGAAAGAGTCATTTATAATTCCTCTCCATAAAAAAGGAAACAATCTAATGTTCAAAATATAGGGGTATTTCCAAGTTGTCTGCTATTCCTAAGATTTTTGAAAAATTAATAACCTCCCATCTTCAACACCTTTGTAAATCTATTATTTCACCGTGCCAGCACGGATTTATGAAACAAAGATCTACTACCACTAACTTGTTAGAATTTACTTCGTTTGTTATCAAGGGTTTTCAGGACAAATTGCAGACTGATGTTATTTATACTGATTTTAGTAAGGCTTTCGACTCTGTAGATCATCATCTCCTAATACATAAACTTGAACTCTTGGGCTTTTCAAATATTCTAGTTCTTTGGATTAAAGACTACCTAACTCTTAGAACTCAGAGGGTTTTATTCAAAGGGTCCGTTTCCAAGACGGTTCAGGTCACTTCAGGCGTTCCTCAGGGTAGTCATCTTGGTCCTTTATTATTTATTTTGTTTATAAACGATCTTCCATCGGTTATAAAGTTCTCTCGGGTTTTGATGTACGCTGATGATGTAAAGTTATGCACGTCAGCTGCAACTCCCCTAGCTGCTCAACAGCTTCAAAGAGATTTAGACAACTTTCAAATGTGGTGTAAAGTAAATTTTTAAATCTTAATTACAGTAAATGTAAAGTAATGTCATTTTTTAGATGTTTGCCCTTTTTTAATATTTATTTTATTGACAACAAACCACTAGATAGAATTGAATGGGTTGACGATTTGGGCATCCTTATGGACCCAAAGCTTAAGTTTGACAAGCATATTTCTTCAATTTCCAATCGAGCATCTGGTGTCTTGGGGTTCATTAAGCGCTGGTCGAAGGAGTTTAACGATCCCTACTTAACAAAAACTCTGTATACTTCTCTTGTACGACCGATTCTGGAATATGGATCTTGTATATGGTTTCCGAAATACGAAATTCATCAGAATAAAATAGAATCGGTACAAAAACAATTTCTGCTCTTCGCACTTAGAGGTCTTAACTGGGACACTAACAATAATTTGCCGTCTTATCGTAGTAGACTTTTACTAATAGATCTTCCTTCTCTGAGTGATCGTAGAATAATGCTTTCATTTTCCTTTTTTCACAAATTAATTAATGGTGAAATTGATTCTTCTGAATTAATTAACCAAATTAACTTTGCTGTTCCTATTAGAAATACTAGAAATTTTGTACCTATAGCTCTTCAAACTTGTAATTCTAATTATGCTCTTCATAACCCTTTTCGTATTCTGTGTTCTATTTATAACGATCTTTCCCACTTAATACACAGTGCCACTCCTACTTGCTCTTTTAAAAAGTTAGTTTTGTGTCATTTGTCTACATGTTCGCGATCATCGTAACCGCACGATAAGCGGAGCGCCCCTCGGTCGGATGGGCGGGAGGTGGGTCGCTTTGTGCGTGGGTCCGCGCGTTAACAAGCCGGTGCTTGGTATCGTTGGGCCACTTGACTGTACTGTTCGTTAGTACATCTACGTCCAATATATAAGATAGCAATTGACATCCCACATAGATCGGCACCAAAAATTTGAATACCACGCCCAACCATACCGCCCCCAGCCCCCCTTTCCCCACTTTATACAAACTTCGAGCTAGAGTCACCAAATTTGGTATGAAGGTAGCATTTGACATTCCACAAGGATCTGCAGCAAAAATTTGGATGCCACGCCCAACCATACCGCCCGCAGCCCCCCTTTCCCCACTTTATACAAACTTCGAGCTAGAGTCACCAAATTTGGTATGAAGGTAGCATTTGACATTCCACAAGGATCTGCAGCAAAAATTTGGATGCCACGCCCAACCATACCGCCCGCAGCCCCCCTTTCCCACTTTATACAAACTTCGAGCTAGAGTCACCAAATTTGGTATGAAGATAGCAATTGACATCCCACATAGATCGGCACCAAAAATTTGAATACCACGCCCAACCATACCGCCCCCAGCCCCCCTTTCCCCACTTTTACAAACTTTGAGCTAGAGTCACCAAATTTGTTATGAAGGTAGCATTTGACATTCCACAAGGATCTGTAGCAAAATTTGGATGCCACGCCCAACCATACCGCCCGCAGCCCCCCTTTCCCCACTTTATACAAACTTCGAGCTAGAGTCACCAAATTTGGTATGAAGGTAGCATTTGACATTCCACAAGGATCTGCAGCAAAAATTTGGATGCCACGCCAAACCATACCGCCCGCAGCCCCCCTTTCCCCACTTATACAAACTTCGAGCTAGAGTCACCAAATTTGGTATGAAGGTAGCATTTGACATTCCACAAGGATCTGCAGCAAAAATTTGGATGCCACGCCCAACCATACCGCCCGCAGCCCCCCTTTCCACACTTTATACAAACTTCGAGCTAGAGTCACCAAATTTGGTATGAAGATAGCAATTGACATCCCACATAGATCGGCACCAAAAATTTGAATACCACGCCCAACCATACCGCCCCCAGCCCCCCTCTCCCCACTTTATACAAACTTCGAGCTAGAGTCACCAAATTTGGTATGAAGGTAGCATTTGACATTCCACAAGGATCTGCAGCAAAAATTTGGATGCCACGCCCAACCATACCGCCCGCAGCCCCCCTTTCCCCACTTTATACAAACTTCGAGCTAGAGTCACCAAATTTGGTATGAAGGTAGCATTTGACATTCCACAAGGATCTGCAGCAAAAATTTGGATGCCACGCCCAACCATACCGCCCGCAGCCCCCCTTTCCCCACTTTATACAAACTTCGAGCTAGAGTCACCAAATTTGGTATGAAGATAGCAATTGACATCCCACATAGATCGGCACCAAAAATTTGAATACCACGCCCAACCATACCGCCCCCAGCCCCCCTTTCCCCACTTTTACAAACTTTGAGCTAGAGTCACCAAATTTGTTATGAAGGTAGCATTTGACATTCCACAAGGATCTGCAGCAAAAATTTGGATGCCACGCCCAACCATACCGCCCGCAGCCCCCCTTTCACCACCTTTTACATGCTTCGAGCTAGAGTCACCAAATTTGGTATGAAGGTAGCATTTAACATTCCACAAGGATCTGCAGCAAAAATTTGGATGCCACGCCCACCCATACCGCCCGCAGCCCCCCTTTCCCCACTTTATACAAACTTCGAGCTAGAGTCACCAAATTTGTTATGAAGGTAGCATTTGACATTCAACAAGGATCTGCAGCAAAAATTTGGATGCCACGCCCAACCATACCGCCCGCAGCCCCCCTTTCCCCACTTTATACAAACTTCGAGCTAGAGTCACCAAATTCGTTATGAAGGTAGCATTTGACATTCCACAAGGATCTGCAGCAAAAATTTGGATGCCACGCCCATCCATTCCGCCCCAGCCGCTTTTTCCCCACTTTTACAAGCTTCGAGCTAGAGTCACAAAATTTGGTATGAAGATAGCAATTGACATCCCACAAAGATCAGCATCAAAAATTTGGCTGCCACGCCCACCCATTCAACCCCACCCCCCCTTTCCACACTTTTATAAGCTTCGAGCTAGAGTCACCAAATTTGTTATGAAGATAGCAATTGACATTCCACAAAGATCTGCATCAAAAATTTGGATGCAATTCCACCCATACCGCCCCCAGCCCCCCTTTCCCCACTTTATACAAACTTCGAGCTAGAGTCACCAAATTTGGTATGAAGATAGCAATTGACATCCCACATGGATGGGCATCAAAAATTTTAATACTGGTATCGAGTATACCGCAGTCGGTTGCGTCCGACTGCAACGTTTCCACTTGTTTGATTTTAGTAGAGTGTTTGATTTTATTGCATACTGTTTGTGGAGGAGGCTCCAAATAATAAGATTTGGTTTAATAATTGTATAGTAAGATTTATTTTTCTTTTTTTATGTTGGTAAAGCAATAGTTGTATGTTAAACTAATAAAAAGAGCGCAAGCAAGTCATTTACAATAATTTTCACCAACTTAGGATTCATGGTCTTAAGACCGTTTAGACTTCAAGTAGTAAGTAGTAAGCAGTTTTGCTAGACTATATTCTATTATGATTCTTGTGGGTTATAATTCGTACATTGAAAGAGCGAGATAAAGCTGTTCTTGTTTAGGTCCACAATCTATTTTCTTGGTCCATTTTCCTTTACATATAATACGGCAGGGAGTAAGATTTAAAAGTAGTATGTCATTCCATTCTAATAATATTTGTACATTGTTTTTATTGTTTTGCTATTTAATTTTTATTTTATTCTTTTATGTTATTTGACTTTATATATTGCCTTTAAATTTAAGGGTTTTGCCTCTCAATTTTTGAACCGAGTCATAATATTTTTTTTTCTGTGCTGCATAAACGAAAGCATGCTTGATCCCAGATATGTTTATTCTTAATCAATATGTAGATCAACACCGTAGGCTTTCAAGTACTATATGTCTGTCTCTATATTTTATCAGCTTTTAGGTATTGAGATTAAATTTTGCTCAGAATCTATTCGCTGACTTAAACACATGAGTGTTACAACTTTCACACTTAAGGAGCATCAGATCTTTTCGTTTCAAAGTGTTTACTATTTGACGCTTTTAAGAACAATTTGTTTGCCTGAGCTAGGTAGGTTATACAGTTAAAACAATTAGTGGAAAGACGGAACTGTCTTATAGAATTTCTTCAACATTATTAGTTGGTTCTTTCCGTTTCGCATTTTATCACGCACTTTGAGATAATTATATTACTTAATGAAATGTGCTCTAAGTTCCTGATTGTTTGCTGATTATTGTTGTTAATTATTATTTTGTTTATTTATTTCTTTTGCATCTCATATAGTATTTTTCCCTTATGTTTCTTTTTTATTGCGCTCCACTTCTAAACTTACTTTAATAATTTTCGATGTTTCCTACAATTTATATTCAATCGCCCTTTATTTGACAAAAACTGGGCTGTTAAAAACGGAAGCCAATTAATCTATCAAACTGATGGAAGGGAATAGTTGTGTTTATTTTTCATTTAAAAATAAAAATAGGCTGTTATACGGGTACACAAAATATTTACTTATATTAAATTAAAAGTACTGTCACTGTTTACGACAGCCTGGCATCCTAAAGAGACTCAATCGCTCACCATCATCACTTGACACCCCACCCTCCCATACGACGAAGCGATCCTCACCTGGACCATCAATCGTACACACATAATTAACTTTTACCTATATAATGTACGGTTTGCATGTAGGCGCCTTATTTGAATAGTATTTCATTTTTCTACTCTGTACCGATTTTGGATCCCCTGATTTATATTATTTCCAGCTACTTTCCAAGGCTCACACCTTTAACTTTTAACACACCAGCCCTTAAAACATATAATTTGGATATAAAAACATTAGACAACGACATCAAGCACCAAGAGCTATTAAAAAAATTTATAAAGTATTCGGAGGAAATTTGATCGAGCAATGTAACACCCAAATATTTATTATGGTTTACATTAAATCGTGAAGTCATAATCGAGTCTACTACGTACTTCACATTTTTCCATGAGTTGTTCCCATCTAAAACCCCTATCAATTTATCCGTTTTTTCTTATTATTAACCAAGTGCGTACCTGTTTTTTCAATTTTATCTCTCTAGAAAATGTCTGTAAGTTCGGTAGCCTCACAGTCATTCAATATGTTTGTTATAGGGATTTTGTATTGTATTTCTATTATTGTACATTTTAAGTTTTCCGGTTTGGTGAGTAGCTCTTCTCAATTAAGTATTATGTTTGCTTATACACACATAATCATTTATTTAGATTTTTGTCTGACTAATAAAAATGTCTTCATATCTTTTAAAAATTTAAGGATTTACTTTTATGTATGGAATTTTAGCTGTCCTATTATATCGCTGATTATTCTAACTAAACAATTGATTGAACACTACCTCCATAATGTCTTTTAAACGTATCTTTGATTGAGTTTTCGATAATAACTTCTTATTAATTTTTTTAGATCGTACCCGAGTCACGTAAATATTGCAGGGTACGTAAAAATTAGCACGCAAACAAGATTGAGGGCAGAGACACTCCTAAAAGGCTTTGAGCCGAAGTGTGACGTAGAAAAAGGTACAATAAGGTAGGAGCTAACGAACAGCGAGAGTCTTTAGATGGAAGCGAGCTGAACGAAGACATCTGATCTCAGACAAGACAAATGTTTATCGGGAGAAAGAATCCTCCTTTCACATTATAGCAGTATGCGTAGCCTTAGCAAGGAACAAATTTTATTGTCTTAGAACAACATATCAACCGTATTAAAGGCTAAGAAACCCTCAACTCATCATAAATACTTGATCTCGTACAGTTTCCATGTCCGGTGGAAGAGTCATAGAACTAGAAGGGGGGCACAACAGACCTCTCAGTTACCAAATCATTCATCGACGATTAAGGTTTATACAGGCAGGAGACATATTATTCTATTATTGATTTCCCCCTCTCACACCTTCTCCCTCTAACTCTTTATAATCTATATGTACAAGTATCAATACTCTTGTTTAAAAACAATGTGTTGATCTTGCTGCTGCTGCCGCTGCGAAAGAAAATTCCCACCCTTGCACACATAACGCCCCCACGAAGGTTGTAGATGTTGTTGCTGTTGACAATATCAATGTACGTGTGCAGCGCAACGTACTTAAAACAGGAGCACACTTGACTCTAACACTAATTGGTTAAATAGTTAAAACTGATCCTCTCATTCACACAGTCATAAAGATCAACGTATTGATCCTGGCGCTGCTGCTGCTGCTGCGTAGGAAAATTTGCATCCCTTGTTCACAGAACTCCACGAATCTGTATGTTTTTGTTGTTGTTGTTGTTGCTGTTGACCATAATAATGCAACGTACATCGAACAAGCGTTCGCATTTCTCTATTTTCTATCCTTCCTTCCTTTGCACACTGCTACTCATGACCATAAACATTCATTCTTTATTGCTTGCTTTCAGGTTAACAATGCAGCGCACGTTAAACAGGCGCGCACTTGACTCTCTCTTATCTATCCTTTCTTCCTGTGCACACTGCACCTCATGACCATAAACAGGTTTACAATGCCACGCACGTCAAAGAGGCGCACAATTGACTCTAACACTAGTTAGGTAAATAGCCAAATCTGTTCCTCTGATCACTGCTTCTCAAGAATCTTGTTGATGTTGTCCTTAAGAATGCCATCTATGATTGTGGCTTGCTTGCAGGTGTATAATGCAACGCAGGTTTAACAGGCGCGCACTTGACTCCAAGTCCTTTGATCACTGCTTCTCACAGATGCTGCTGGTTAATCCTTTGTTCTCCACATTAGGCTAATCAAAGGAGGGACCCGATCATGGGAAAAAAGGGTAATTAATTATGATATGGAAGGGGGGGGGGGTCAAAAATCAAGGGGTCATAAATCAAGGGGGCGATAAAAGGGTCATAAAATTTAATGGGGTCATAAATTGTGATTGGGGGTAATTAAAGTGACAGCTACTTCCTGTTCCAGAACCGGCAATCCCCTACTACTGATTTCACTAATTGTGGATGAAGGATAAGTGGAATCAATGTATGCTAAGAACGACTGATTAACCAAGAATTGTGGATCAAATAATTGATATATTTCCATCGGAGTGCACTGCAAAAGTAAATATATACCTGAAAAACTTTTAATAATTATTGTAAGTTAATATTATCTTTTGAAAGGAAATTTACTTTATACCACGCAGTGGGAAAAAAAACCCGAGTGGTAAATTATACTCAAAGTTCACTAATTCCAAAGCTAAACGAAATAAAATAGATAAAATGTCAACTATCTTAGAATCGAATGTTTCCGTACAAAGCGAATTACCTGAATACGACTATGTTATTTGTACGGCTTTAAAAGAAGATCTGAAAAGGAATATGTCAGACTGGCATATTGTGATCGACAAGTGGAAAAAAACTTATCATTTGCGTCGTCAAGACTTAAACACATACGAACCAGTTGAACTTATGAAACAGTGGCCTAAATATTTAGCGAGTGATGGTGTAGATTTGGCAAGTCTTTTATTTGTAATCGTATTCCTTGACTCTGATCTTTTGTAGAACAAGCTTTAATTGTAAAAACATCTTTCAGTTACTTATTTATAATTCCAATAATTCATAACAAAACTTAGTTAAATTTGAACTTACTTTTACTTATACTAATGAATACTTAAACTAATTTATTGTAATACTTATTTATATGGTTCTAGCATATATTTTTATGCATATATTTTAAATACTATTTCAGATTAATTTGGATTTTAGTTGCTTGTATCCCGATAAGAGCTGCTTGTTGAAATCTAAGTAGGATGAATTAAAAAAAAAAGTAATAATTTACTATAGAGCAGAAATCAAAAATGATGCCTGCAGGGCGATGCTAAACGAGATCGACACTGCAGAGTCAATAGGTATGCTTAAGAGCTTTAAATTCTTTAATTTCGTGTATACTTATATTTTTAACTTCGCAAATTTGGTGGACTATATTGTAACAGTCCTTCTAACAGCTATTTTCCGCCTTCTACTTGGTATGCATCCAAAAAATCTACAAAAATAAAACAAAGCAACAATTATAGATGCCCAGGAAGCTTTGGCGCTACGAATTTTTTTAATGAATGACTATCGTCAAAAAATTGATGAAATAGTCACAAAAAATTTTAAGAATGCATGAACCACAGTACAGCCGTTTATAATAGTACAATGCATAAACTACACTTGCTTATCAGCATTTTATGTATATTTCGATGGCACATTGTATAAGTTTGATTCATTTCTTGATAGCTTAGAAAAAACATTTAAAATTTATATGGTTTTTAATTTAAAATACCCGTCTGGTGCAGAGCTGCCGTGGCTATTCATTCAAAAATATTTTTTAACCTTGATACAAAATTCGACTTAAAATCGTCTAACTTAACGGTGTTAAATTATTTTCTAAACAAATAGCCATGTATCCTTGCTTTAAATGTAATGAAGCTGTTGCAACGGCTGATATGTTAGTAGATCACTTACAAAATGATCACTATATATCTAAGAGAAGCCCTTTAAAATGCAAAGTTAGTAACTGCAATCAGATGTTTTCCAAAATTTATATTTTTAAAAGGCATTTACTTAACTTGCATCAAAATGACGCTTTAATGAAACCGAAAATTTGTAACGATTCTGATTTAGCAAATACTATTATTTCACCTGTAAAAGAGTTAATTACACCACTTAGAGTAAATTTTGAGAAAAAAGAATTTGATCAGTTTGAACATGTAAATAATTTAAAAAGAGAAGCATTAGTGTTAACACTGCGTCTACATGCACAACCATTTATGCCTAGAAATGAAATTTTGTTAATTCAAGATATGATATCTAATTTACTTTTTTGCATATCCAACATTATTAATATGATAATAGATGATACTTCTTTGAACGTTTATATGTGGTTTGCAATGAAATTATTGTGCATGCAAATGCATCAAACTCTTATAAAAGAAATGATCAAATTGACAACATTACCTATGCATATAAATATACTATTAATAATGGAAATACTTACTTACGATATAACTCTTTGTAACAATAATTTTAATCCATTTATAATATTTAAGAATATCTCATTATATATTTGTTGAATTTTAATTAATATTAAATATACATGTGAAAATAAATTACTTAAACTTACAGATAACAGACTTTAATTTGAGCGGTTTCTATATTAAAAATAAAGTATCGTTGTATTTAATTCAATACATAAAAATATTTAAAACGAATATGAAAAATATTTGAATTAAATAAAATGATACTTAAATTTGAAAGTTGTGGGCGTTTGAATTGAAAATTCTTGAATTGAATACAGTCTATGCTTAACTTGACTTTTGCATTATTTGATTCAAACAATTGTCTTTCTTATTTCCAATATTAAAATAGTTAAATTTGAATTGAAAACTTTCATTTTAACTATGCACAGTCGTTAAATCAAACTCTTCGATTCATTAATTTCAATATGAGAAAATGTTAAATTAGCTATTTTAATTAGTTGAATTGAGAATTTAAGTATTCATTTTGACTAAGGAAAATTGTTAAATTAAATAAGTTACATTTTTATTTTAAATACTTTGAGTAGTTAAATTAAATACGTCAACAATTTAAATTAACTATGATAAATGTTGATTTTACTATATCATAGTAATTCTTGATTTAACATGTTGTTCAAGCCGGAAAGTAGGCAGCGGCATCTGCAGCTCCCCACCTGAAGCTTGCATAAAAGCTCGCACTCTCTCCGTTCATTTCATGCTTTTAATGTTAACATAATGTTATTAGCTTGCTGAGCATGCTCAGTAGGCTTGTAAGTCAGTACTGATTTTCAACCAATAAAAATAACTTCTACGCCCACGAGCAAATAACCCGAAAATAATTCATTTGCGGTTGAACACATTTTTTTTCTTGTCGTGTGTGCGCCATCCAAAGACTCAACCCCCCGACGTTTTCATGGTCCTTCGAGCCGGATAATAAAGATTTAATAATTATCGCTCGCCCCAGCAAGCTACGGTGGACTTTCGACTACACATCTACAAGCATTTTGTCCACTTTTTTAAACCAGATAAGTAATATAAATTCCTATTTTATATTATTTATATATATGTGCAAGTATTTTTTATTAAGTCTTAAACACAGCCCGTTTAAGCTTTCCTAATAAAAACAATTCTTGTGCATTTTCCTTTCGTCCGTTGCCTTTATATATGTATGTATATTTTACATACATTTTTATATGCATATAATTCCACTTTTCTTTTCGCGCCACTATAATATAACGAAAACTAACAAGTGTTTCCATCTTCCTCTATCCGCCACCACTTTTTGTTTTCCATAAGTGCATACAAAAGAATAATTGGTTGAAAAAATCATCTACCAAATAAGTGAATATATACAGACATAAATCAACGGTGACACTCCGCACACACAAACATACGTATATATGTTGGTCACTGACTCCAAGCCGTTCCGATTCTGCTCATTCCGCAGCATATGCCAGTAACCAACGGTTTTACATACCCTGCTTTTTCCACCAAGTGGGGTATATAGTTTTTTCGAATAAGCTTGCGACATAATTCTAAAAAATACCCTTTCCGCAAGTGGGGCAAATCCGACTAAGAATATACTACTTAAATATTATTGTACACTATTTTTTGGTATATAAAAAAAAAAAAAATTGCTTTACATTATATGTATAAAATATACAAAAACTCTTTTTTGTGTCATTTATACACTACAAAAAATATAATAAATTTAAAATAAATTTCAAAATATAAAATGTTTTGAATATTTTTCTACACGCAACAAAAACCCTTTATACACAAAAAAAACCTTTTTACCTTTTTTACATTTATACACTAAAAAAAAAAATTTATTTATTAAAAAATAAAAAAATATTATTCTTTGTACACACAAAAAAATAAAACCATTTATACAAAAAAAACTATATAAAATAAGAAAATTTTTTTTTTGTATGGTAATTTTTTTATTATATCTATTATATAATATATGTAAAAAAATAAAATAAAATTCAATACACAAAAGATGTTTTGATATTTTTTTTCTCCGTAAAAATAAATACTCTGTAAAGACATATTCCTTCCAAATAATACATTGTCTTTGGCAGTTTTTTCTGTTCTCACGGTAACAATTTTTTTTTGTTGTTGCTTCTCACTGCATAAGTCTCCAGCTCCATAGAGAGCTTATTATGTCAAAGGCACAGAAGGAAAAGCCGAAACCGCGTAATTCATTGTCTAAAGTTCCTCGTTCATCCTTGTCAAGCGTTCGCAGCTTGTCCGCGTCATCTGTGTCCAGACAAAAATCGTCTGTTTCCATATCCAAATCCAAATCCGAGAGTTTGGCAATCCCGCAAGAAACCGCACGCGTAACCAGCCAAACATCCCAAAAAGTTGTGACCGAATCAGACATGGCCCTCAAGGATTTTATCGCTGTGTCGGACAGACTTAGCCAATTTGAGGCAAGATTTGCAGGCTCGGAAGGCGCTTCCCTGTTTACACTTCAAGTGCGTCGGGACCAGATCCGATATCCCGACTTGGGTCGAATTCGACAGTTTCCTTAGCGAGCGTCATCGCACGCTGGAAGCGATAGAAGACATAAGGCCTAACACAGGAGTCCAAGCTCAATTTCATCGTAAAGAGGCAGCCCAGAAAAAAATTAACTATTTCGAAGCAAAGGTCAAAGTGAATGCGCAACCTTCCAAGCAAACTTTGACCTGCAAACTGTGTTCCAAAGAGAACCACCCCATTCGTTCATGTCAAAAGTTTCTGCAAATGGCAGTTAACGATAGGGCCTCCTACATAAGGCAGCTTCAACTTTGTTTAAATTGCTTCGCCAGAGGGCATCAGCTTAAAGACTGCACAAGTAGCTTTAACTGTTACACATGCAAAGGTCGCCACAACACTCTGTTGCATCGTGGCGACCCTCCTTCCCAAGTTGTTTCCGGAGCATCCTTAAGCTCGGCTGCTACTCCATACATTCCAACTACAGATATACAGTCCACTTCAAATCAAAGTCCGGCTAATATCCACAATTATTTCACGTCCAACACGCAAGGTGTTTTGCTCGGCACGGCCATAATTAACATATGCCACCTAGGCACGTCTTATAAGGCTCGTGCGTTGATTGATTCTGGCTCCGAAGCAACATTAATTTCAGAGCGAATGTTTAGAATCATCAGGCTTCCTTATAAACGTGTGACAGCCCAAGTGGCCGGACTAAATCAAGCAGTGGCAGCCAATCCTGAGAAGTTATGTCACTTCAATATAGGATCCCCTACAAGGCCGCGAGTTCGCATTGAAGCGTCGGCGTTTGTACTTCCAAGTGTGGCAGGGACTCTACCATCACATCCGATCCCCGAGAGTTCCGTGAGAGACCTGCCCAATATTCCACTGGCTGACCCTTCTTTCTATAGGAGTTCGCAGATAGATGTGCTGTTAGGCGCAGATATCCTCCCATCCATTCTTCTTGGTGGCTCCATTCCAAACATCTGTGGTGCGTTATTGGGTCAAGAAACCATTTTCGGTTATATCCTTACTGGCCCAATAACTACATGCGCTGCATCCTCTATCTCGGCATTTTCCACTCGTGTTACGGTCAAGGCTGACCAACGGTTGGAAAACCTCCTCACAAAGTTTTGGGAGGTGGAGGATCTTCCAGTAAAGCCGGTGAAGGAGTCTGACGCCATATGCGAGGACAACTTTATCCGCACCACGTCTAGGGATAAAAGTGGAAAATACAGTGTCACTCTTCCATTCAAACATCCTGATCACATCAATTTAGGACATTCAAGGTCAATCGCACTAGCTCAGTTTCTTAAAAACGAGATTCGTTTAAACAGAAACTTTCCTCTAAAGGAGCAGTACGACTCAGTGATCCAGGAATACTTGGACTTAGGTCATATGCGACAAGTCCCCCCTTTTTCCAGTACTTTGAACTTTTATCTTCCACATCATGCTGTTTTTAAACCTGACAGCACTACAACAAAAGTTCGCGTAGTATTTAACGCTTCCAGTCAATCCACTAACGGAAAGAGCTTTAATGATGTCCTTCATACAGGCCCAGTTCTCCAATCTGATCTGACTATTCAGATTTTGAAGTGACGTTTTTTCCGTTATGGTTTCAACGCTGACATCACCAAGATGTATCGGCAAATCCTTGTGAGGTCAGATCACTCTCCTTTCCAAAGGATCCTCTATCGGAATAAGGATCAAGAGCTCTGTGACTATGAGCTCAACACTGTCACGTTTGGGGTCAATTGCGCACCGTTCCTGGCAATTCGAGTTTTGCAACAGCTCGCTAAAGATGTGCTAGCTCAATTTCCGAGGGCTAGTGACATAATTTCCAACTACATGTATGTCGACGATGTGTTAGCTGGAGCTCATACGAAGCAGTGTGCAATCGCTAGCATCAAGGAGCTTCAAGGAGCTATGGACTCAGCAGGCTTTCCGCTACGGAAATGGACCTCAAATGAGAAGGAAGTCCTCCGCGGTATTCCTAAGGACCACCTTTTACGCGAGGATTTCCTGGAATTCGAAGAAGCTAGCGTTGCTAAAACTTTGGGGATCCGGTGGCAAGCTGACACAGACGAGTTCTTCTTCGCACCCTCCGATATTCCTATAAAGTAGACAGTCACCAAACGTGAAGTCCTGTCCGAGATAGCTAAGCTCTTTGATCCAGCAGGATGGCTAGCTCCCGTCATCGTTCGCGCAAAGATTTTCATGCAGGAAATCTGGCTCCATGAGCTTGGCTGGGACGACCCGATGCCTTCCCAACTTGTTCAGCTTTGGGAAGATTTTACTGCCAATCATCCCCGACTTGGAGACATTCGAGTTCCTAGGTGGATTTCTTTTCAGCCGAAAGCGTCCATTTAGATCCATGGCTTCTGCGATGCCTCCCAAAAGGCGTACGGAGCAGCGTTGTATGTTTGCGTAGAAGTAGGCTGCGAGGTCTCAGTCCACCTACGGACGTCCAAGACGAGAGTAGCTCCAGTCAAGACAGTGTCGCTGCCGAGACTCGAGCTGTGTGGGGCTGTCCTTCTGGCTGAGTTATCTTTAGCTATCATTCCTCAGATGCCCATAGCGAAGCCCGAAACCTTCTACTGGACAGACTCTACAATCGTTTTGGCCTGGCTCCGCAGATCACCCTGCTCCTGGACAACGTTCGTCGCCAACTGCATATCCAAGATCGGCCAGCTTACTGACTGTCAAGCGTGGTCGCACGTGCGGTCGGAGGACAATCCTGCGGACTTAGCTTGTCGTGGGGTGTCACCACAAGAGCTAAAGGACAGCCATCTGTGGTGGAACGGTCCTGACTGGTTACGTCTCCCTCGAGAACAATGGCCAATTCTATCGGATTCCAATCTCGAGACTGAATTAGAGCAGCGTCCAGTTAAGGCCCACTTTGCAGAACTAGTTCCGTCGTTCGATCCACTAGAACGTTTCTCCAATTTTGGCCGGGCTTTAAGAGTTACCGCATACGTGTTCAGATTCGCTAAGCGATGTCGCCAATCTTCGCTGTTGTTTCCAACACACAAACTCCAAAATAGTGAGCTTCTAGAAGCTCAAGAGCGACTCGTTCTCATTACTCAACGGAATTCCTTTCCAAAGGAATATGATTGCCTTCGTGACAAGCGCAGCTTGCCAGCATCAAGCAACATTCTAAAATTCAATCCGTTTCTTGATCCAAAGGGCATTATGCGAGCATCCGGTCGCATCTGCAAATCCAGCAACCTGAACTATGACGAGCGGCACCCTGTTATACTCCCATACTCGTGTTCGTTCAGCCGTCTCCTTGTCAAGTTCACGCATCAGATTTCGCTGCATGGTGGAAATCAATTAATGATGCGTCTCATTCGTTCTAGGTTCTGGATCCCTAAGCTCAAGACTCTGATCCCATCCGTGACCAACTCCTGTCGAGCCTGTGTAGTGTTCAAGAAAAAACTCCAGACTCAGCTTATGTGTAGCCTACCGGAGGAAAGATCGACATTTTCACGTCCTTTTACACACACGGGCATCGACTTTGCTGGACCGTTCGAAATAAAGAACTACACTGGTCGTGCTTGCCTCATAACCAAAGGCTATGTGTGTGTCTTTGTGTGCTTCAGCACGAAGGCAATCCATCTTGAAGCCACTTCCGACTTGACTACAGACAAATTCCTGGCAGCGTTTGCTCGCTTCATAGCAAGACGCGGGTGTCCGTCCAAAGTCTACGCCGACAATGGGAAAACGTTTGTTGGAGCCTCCAGAGTAATCACTCGTGACTTCTTGGCGGCTACAAAAGCGCGCGTCGAGACGTCACACAGTCACCACTGTCTTTCGTGGCACTTCAATCCACCAAGTGTGCCACATATGGGCGGCTTGTGGGAGGCTGGTGTCAAAAGCTTCAAAGCGCTATTTTACAAGTCGACCGCAACCTTCAAATATACCTTTGAAGAACTCTCCACCCTCCTTTCAAAGATCGAAGCCTGCCTGAATTCAAGACCAATTTCCCCACTATCCGAGGATGTGACAGACTTGCTGGCGCTAACACCCGGGCACTTCCTGGTAGGAGGCCCACTCCTCGCCGTTAGTGAGCCAGAAATCGAGGGAGATGCTGCGTCAATTATAAATAGGTGGCAACGGCTCAAGGCTCTTAACCAACACTTTTGTTTCCGCTGGAAAGAAGAGTACTTGAAGGAGCTCCACAAAAGGACAAAGTGGCAACTACCCGAGAGGAACCTGCAACAAGGCGACATGGTAGTTGTCAAGGAGGATAACCTTCCATCCAACGAATGGCGTTTGGGTCGCGTCAAGGAAACTCATGCGGGGCAGGATGACCGGGTCCGGGTGGTCGATGTATTCACAACCCGAGGGATTATAAAAAGGCCAGTGGCCAAGCTTATCCTCCTTCCAATCCATCCCGAACCCAAACCTCCAATGTCGTGACTAACTATTTATTTCAATAAGAGTTTGTTGTCTAATTCTTTTTTTGTTTATATTTTCGCAGACAACATTCGAAGAGCCATGGCACCCACATCCAAGACGCAAAAACAGGCTAGTCGTCCACGCGGTGTCGCGTCTTTCCGCTGCCGAGTCTGCCGGGGTGTCCATGCCCTTAAGAAATGCCAGCGGTTTATGCATCTCGACGCTGAGAAGCGTCTGCGGGCAGTACTTATCAACAAGTACTGCCCCAACTGCCTGGCGCATCAGCACTCCGGGCGAACGTGTCGCAGTGGAGCGAGGTGCCGCGTCTGCGATGGTGAGCACCACACCTTGCTCCACCTAAATGAGGATGACTCTCCGGCCTCCCCACAAGGTGCTCGACCAAGGAGCCGGTCTCAGGACTCTCCGCGTCATACGAGGAGACACTCTCCGGTCCGAGTGCAACGACACCCAACACCACCATCCACTCTGGAGCTAGCAGTCTTGCCGACAGTGATAGTCCTTGTCACTGTCGGTGAGAAAACCTTCGAGATGCGGGCACTGGTCGACCCGTGCAGTCCACACAGCCGCATCGATGCTTCCTGGGCAATGGCTCTAGGCCTCTCCGCCACCAGGCTCGATGACAGGGTCAGTGCTCGCATCAAATCCAAGAACGGCACCTTCGAGAGGGACTGTCACATGGAGGTTATACAGAACCTCAACTTCCAAACACCAAAGGTGCCGGTTGAGGAACGTTTCAGGAAAAGCGTTCCTAACATTGTGTTGGCTGACTCAAGATGGTTTCTGCCGTCTACAGTGAGTTTGGTGTTGGGTGCCGATGTATACGGCTACATTATTCAGCAAGGAGTGCTTCCGAGCGAACATGGGCCAGTGGCTCAGAACACAACGTTTGGGTTGATCCTGTCTGGAGTCTGCAGCCAATAAGGTCCGCTCCCCAAGTCCTATTCCATTCATTTGCAACTATATTGCAAGGGCGGAATGTTCAAGCCGGAAAGTAGGCAGCGGCATCTGCAGCTCCCCACCTGAAGCTTGCATAAAAGCTCGCACTCTCTCCGTTCATTTCATGCTTTTAATGTTAACATAATGTTATTAGCTTGCTGAGCATGCTCAGTAGGCTTGTAAGTCAGTACTGATTTTCAACCAATAAAAAGAACTTCTACGTCCACGCGCAAATAACCCGAAAAGTTCTGAGTGTTATTTTATTTAATTCATTTGCGGTTGAACACATTTTTTTTCTTGTCGTGTGTGCGCCATCCAAAGACTCCACCCCCCGACGTTTTCACATGTGAACATGTTAAGTTAAGCAATTTCATATTAGATCGGAAATTATGTACGAAAATAGTTGAATTAACTTTGAATTTGCTTATTTATACTACGTTTTTTTCTGAGTGTAGTTTGTTTAACCCCCCGCACCCCGCAAGCTTGACGTTTTGTTACATATTCACTGTGCGTGCGTTAGGGTAGCTCACAAAGTCTGCCGAGCTATTTTCTGCGTTTGTTAAAGGTTGTTCTTAGTCAGCTTAAATATGTCTGAATCAGATAAACTGTCACTCGAAAAGCCAGCAGTATCTAAGACTTATGTTAAGCTAACATTATGTTTGCAGAAGTTTGATAAAGTTAGTGTTGACATTGCTCGCATACAAACAGCCTTTAAATTAAAAAAAATTTCATCCTACAAAACAGAGTTAGCATGTCGATTAGAATTGTTAGAAGGATATGTTGAAAAAGCTATGACTTTACAGGCAGAGCTGGACAGTTTAAATCCAGTTAACGAAAGCAGAGGGCCGTCAGAGGATTTGTGTGTATTAACGAAAGCGTTTTTTATGAATGCGATTAAGCCACGATTTGACACACAGGTACAACATGATTGCTCAATGAATTCGAGCCAGCGATCTCAACTGCCTAAAATGCGTCTACCGAAATTTAGTGGTAAACATTCGGAGTTTAGAAACTTTATGTGCCTTTTCGAGAGTCTCGTGGATGCCGATGCGTCATTAACAAACGTTGAAAATTTAGTTTCTTGTTTGTCAGATGAAGCATTGGGTGTAGTTAAGCCATATCAGCTAACAGATTTTAACTACCCTAAGGCCCTTGCTAGTCTAAAGTCAGTTTACGACAATAAATGCCTTATATTTTTTGATACAGTTGCTCAATTGTTTGATTTGCCAAGCATGACAAAACCATTCGCGTCGAGTTTAAGATCGATGGTAGATACAGTGTCTGCGATTTATGCATCGCTGTCGTCTTTGGGTGACGACAAAGACATTTCAAATGCAATGATTATTCATATGGTCATGGCTAAGGTAGACCATAAGACTAAGTCTCGTTTTGAGGAGCAGCTTGATTATGATAAGCTGCCATCTTGGGTAGATTGTGCTAAGCAGTTAAATATAATATTTGTCTGCAGAAGAATCAACTCGTGACAAATCAAAAGTACACAATAAGTGAGAAAGACTCAACAAAAATTTTCATTTGCATGTGCTAGCTCAGCACATAGGTCGTCGTCTGCATGCACTTATTGCAAGTCTGCAGATCACAATATATATTCTTGTCCGTCATTCAGTGCTATTTCTGTGATGCAAAAATTTGAGTACGTCAAAACTCAAAAGATGTGTCTGACCTGTTTGACCGTGGGACACATAGTTTCGAACTGCAAGGCGTCGAAGTGTCGTGTGTGTTCAAAGGCTCATCACTCTTTGCTTCATAGGTATAACACACCAGTACAAAGTGAGGCAGCTGCACTTCAAGCCTCAACTTCAGAGGCATGCGTTGGTCACATGCGTTATGCAGATCAAGTCGTTCTTGCTACCGCCGTCGTAAATATAAAAGATAGATTCGGACAGTTGCATCCAGCACGAGTGTTGCTGGACAGTGGCTCTCAGATTAATTTGATGTCTGAGAGCATGGCCCAGAGGCTACGGCTTAAACGCGAGCCAACTTCCCTTTCTATCTCAATGGTAATTGGGGCAACCACTAATAGCAACAATAAGGTTTGTGCATCAGCTCAATCTCGTTTGAATTCCCACAAGTTTTTCGCTGAGTGCTGAGTACTGAAATCGATATCCACATCTCAGCCTGGACAGGCTCTATCCATATTGAATTGGAAAATTCCAAAAAATATTAAGTTGGCAGATCCCGAATTCTATAAGCCAGCGAAGGTAGATGTGCTATTGGGAGCGGAATTGTTTTATGGATTATTGTGCGTTGGGCAAATAAAACTACATTCCGAGCTGCCCATCATGCAAAAAACATTGCTCGGCTGGATTGTAGCAGGCAAATATACTGGACTAGTGCCTCGGCAACAGTATAGTAATAGTGCAGTAGCTCAAGTTTTTATCTGTTCTCTCGACTCTTTAGCTAATCGTTTTTGGGAATTGGATCAATGTCCAATCGAGTCGAAGGCTTTCCGACAAACAGCTGAACAGCAGGCCTGTGAATTGCACTTCACAAAAACTGTGCAACGGTTAACTACCGGTCGCTTTCAAGTTAATCTTCCATTTAAGACCGATCCCAAGGTTCTTGGCCTGTCCTTTCAAACTGCTGAAAGGCGTTTTTTGCGACTTGAGCGCAAACTGTCAAGGGATGAAACCCTCAAAAATATGTATCATGACTTCATGAAAGAGTATTTGGATTTGGGACATATGTCCATTCTGAAGTCTGCTCCTCCTGAACAGCATTACTACATTCCTCATCAATGCGTTCTGCGACCTGAAAGTACCTCAACCAAGCTTCGAGTTGTTTTTGACGCATCTAGCAAAACATCAACAGCAGTTTCGCTCAACGAAACACTTATGGTGGGGCCAACGATTCAGAGGGAGTTGTATTCAACGTTGTTCAACTTTCGGTTGAACAAATATGCCGTAACTGCCAATATTTAAAAAATGTATAGGCAGATAAATGTTTCTGAGCAAGACAGAAATTTTCAACTTGTCTTGTGCAGAGAAAATACATGGAAGGTCTACAGGCATACAGGTTGAATACTGTTACATATGGTACAGCGTCAGCACTCTTTCTGGCTGTACGTTGTTTATTCGAACTGGCAAATATATACGCACAATCGCATCCCATTGGTGCGAAAGTGAGCTGGCAGGTGCAGACAGTTTAAAAGAACTGGACACCATTTGCAGCCAGGTTAGTGACATAATGTCCGAAAGAGGATTTCCACTGGCTAAGTGGGCTTCCAATTGCCAGAATCGGTTTGGTGGCAGGAACGCCAGTGGAGAAATTTGTATAACAATTGATGAGCAAAGCTCGGTTAAGACGCTTGGAATGCGTTGGGCACCTCAAGAGGATGTTTTTAAATATCATATTGACTTGGATAGATTTGCCTCCCTTAAACCAACCAAACGTTACATCTTGTCTATAGTCTCTCGTTTGTTTGACCCACTTGGCTTATTGTGTCCAATTGTCACTAAGGCAAAAATGTTGTTGCAGGAGTTATGGAGGCTCAAGGTAGATTGGGATGAGGCAATCCCTATGAATCTACACACTGCGTGGAACAAGTTTACCACGACTTTGCGTGATTTGCACAAAATTTCGATCCCTCGGTACGTGTGTTTGTCTTTGTACCAAAGTGTTCAAGTCCACGGCTTTGCTGACGCCTCCAGTCAAGGCTATGGTTGTTGCATATGCGTGCGAACAGTCAACAATGAAGGCGTTGCTGTTTCTTGGCCAAACTTTGGCAACAAGTGTCGAGCACGATGACCAAATTCACGATAGAAAAGCGTGAATTTCTGGTCAGATTCGCAGGTCACGTTATATTGGTTGGAGCGTGATTTGGGTACGTTGGGTACATTTGTCGCGAATCGAGTTGCAGAAGCCCAAGAGTTGTCAACTGGAGACATGTGGCGTCACGTTCCAACGGATTCTAATCCAGCAGACTTAGTTTCAAGAGGAACGGATATTAACGATATTGTGAGTTACTTGTGGTTCAATGGCAGAAAAGGATCGATGGCCTCAACTGCATCAGTTTGAGATAGCGTCAGAAGTTAAAACTTCTGAGGATAAGAAAAGTGCAGTTATGTGTGCACTGGGGGTATCAGACGCTGACTCTAATTGCATTTTGCAACTGATAAGCCGTCAGTCAAGGTTTTCTAAGCTGGTCCGTATAATGGCTTATGTGCTTCGATTTTGTTTCAATTCTTGAAGCTGATCGCAGTCGTCCAAAGCACAACTTACGGCAGTGAGTTTAACTTGTTAAAAAAATCGGCAGTATTAGCTCCAATGCTGCAAGCATTAAATCCATTTATTCATGAGACTGTGGAAAATGGTATTAAATGTGAATTAATTCGAGTAGAAGCACGTTTGCTACATGGCCCTATTTCGTACGACGCTTAGTTCCCTTTGTTGTTACCAAAGAGTTCTGAATTCGTCAGTCTTTTCTTCAGGTATTTTCACTCTAGGCACTACCATGCTGGTGCCAAGGTTCTTGTTGGCATATTAAGGCAGCAAATTTGGGTGGTTAATGCCCGTAGCGCATGTACTGAAACTGTTAGAAGTTGCGTACACTGTTTTCGCTATAAGCCAAAATTATTGGAGCAAATCATGGGAAATCTGCCAGCAGATCGCCTCCGTGAAGGTCGGCCATTCAAGGTATCTGGTGTAGATTTCTGTGGGCCTTGTCATGTGAGCTAGAGGATTAGAGGTAGACCACCCGTAAAAATAAACGTTGCCGTTTTTGTTTGTTTCGCCTCAAAGGCAGTCCACTTGGAACTGGTAAATGCTTTTAAATGTTTTCAAAAGGTTTATTGGGAGACGAGGGCTGCCGGAGACGATGTACAGCGACAACGCGACAAATTTTGTCGGAGCGAGCAACGTGCTGAGGGAGCTGCAAGCAGCGTTCCACCAGAGCGAGAAGAAGCTGCAGGAGTACGCAGCACAGAGAGCGGTGCAATAGAGGTTTATCCCTCCGAGGGCACCGCACTTCGGCGGGCTGTAGGAGGCAGCAGTGAAAGCTGCCAAACACAGGCTGGTGCGAGGAGCAGGCGACGCCAAGCTGACACCGGACGAGTTGAGCACGCATCTGGTGGATGTCGAAGCGTTGCTCAATTCCAGGCCGCTCGTGGCAAACACCAGCGATCCCAACGACGGGGAAGCAGTAACCCCAGGGCACTTGCTCATCGGGCAGCCTTTGCTGGGGCTGCCCACAGGATTCACGCCCGAGGAGCCCAACAACAAGCGCGTACCCGCATTCTTGAAGCGGTGGCAACAGTTGTTGGAGCTTAAGCTGCACTTCTGGCGCAAGTGGTCCAAAGACTACCTGCTCAGCTTGCAGCAGAGAGCCCAATGGAGCAGAGGCGAGGCCAATCTGGTCGAAGGAGCGGTCGTTCTGGTGCACGAAGACAATAACCACGTCTCATTTTTTTTAAAATTTATTTTATAAATCTAAAACCATTAGATTTTTCAATTTTTATTATTATTATTATTATCATCATTATTTCTATTACTACTATTATTATTACAATTATTATTCCCATGTACTGTATATTAATAATTTTTACGTTCTTACTCTATAATGCGCTTTTAATTTATTGCTTAATTGAGATGCGTGGTCTTTAATTGAGTTGGTAATTGGTTCCAAAGGCAAACAGCCCAGATGTAGAATGCCTTTCAGAACAGGCAAGTTTTGTTCTTAAGCAATAATATAGTTTGTTCTTTGGGACGTGCTAAATCTAAGATTGTAAAAAAGATACTCAGGTTACTTGGTATATATAATTTTATGGAGAAGAGTTAGAATCTTATAGTTAATGAGGTTAGTCAGATTTAAGTCAAATAATTTATAAGCATGGCTGGTTATGTGTTCGTTTCATTTTAGATTATATACATAGCGAACAACGTTACTAAGCGCCAACTCCAATTTATTTTGACAAGCTGAACTGCGTTGAGTTAAGGAAAGTTGTCTTAGGGCACCATAAACTTTTCCAACAGTTTTATTCATATGATCCTAAATTATCAGCTTTGTCTACATAATTTAATACTAAGTAGTAGGGAACTGGCGGTTCTACGCCAAAGAGATGCCGACAGTTTATGATTCCATTAATATGATGACCCTTTTTTCGACCCTTTTCTTTTGACCCCCTACAATATTATAATTTATGAACTTTTTCCCATGATCGTGTCACTCCTTTGGTTAGACTAGGGTGGAGAAGAAAGGATTATCAATCCTAGGCCACCACTTTATCAGCAGCATCTGTGAGAATCAGTGATTATAGGATTTGGAGTCAAGTGCGCGCCTGTTAATCCTGATTTGCATTATACACCTGCAAGCAAGCCACAATCGTAGATGGCATTCTTAATGACAACAAAAACAAGATTCTTGAGAAGTAGTGATCAGAGGAACAGATTTGGCTAATAACCTAACTAGTGTTAGAGTCAAGTGTGCGCCTCTTTGACGTGCGTGGCATTGTAAACCTGTTTATGGTCATGAGGTGCAGTGTGCAAAAGAAGAAAGGATAGAAAATAGAGAAAAGCGAGCGCTTGTTCGATGTACGTTGCATTGTTATGGTCAACAGCAACAACAACTACAACCTTCGTGGGGCGTTCTTTGAACAAGAGATGGAAATTTTCTTACGCAGCAGCAGCAGCAGCAAGATAAATACGTTGAGCTTTATGGTTGTGATAATGACAGGATCAGTTTTAGCTATTTAACCAATTAGTGTTAGAGTCAAGTATGCTACTGTTTTAAATACATTGCTCTGCACACGTACATTGTGATTGTCAACAGCAACAACAACAACCTTCGTGGGGGGTTATGTGTGCAAGGATGGGAGTTTTCTTTCGCAGCAGCAGCAGCAGAAAGATCAACACATTGCTTTTAAATAAGAGTATTGATATTTGTACATTTAGATTTTAAAGAGTTAGAGGCAGAAGGTGTAAGAGGGGGAGTGTTAGAGGGAGAAGGTGTAAGAGGAGGAAAGAGTTAGAGGGGGAAAGTGTTAGAAGGAGACTGTGTGTAAGAGGGGGAAAGGATGGTGGGGGAAAGTGTTAGACGGAGGAAGACTTAGAGACAAGTTTGTGCATGCGTGAAGTGCGCTAGTCAAGGGTCAAGTACATTAGTTGGCTAATGTGTTATAGGTATCACCGTCCGTGACGATCAGTGAGCAAAGTACATTGCCTATGAAACTATTAAATGCTAGAGTCAAGTGTGCACAGGTTTCTTAGCTACAAGTTAGTAGATAAGAGAGAGAGTCAACTGTGCGCAGGTTTCTTAGCTACGAATAAGTAGATAAGAGAGAGTCGAGAGGGCGCCTGTTTGACGTGCGTTGCCTTGCACACTTGCAGGCAAAACATGAACAATGAATGTTTATGGTTGTCAAAACCAGTGATCAAAGAATAAGAGGATTGAGACAAGATTGTGCTTGTTTGAAGTGCGCTAGTCAAAGGGCAGTACATTCGTAGGCCGCATTGTTATGATCAAAAGCAACACCAACAACAACAAGAACAACAACATTCGTGAGTGTTATGTAAGCAAGGGATGGGAATTTTTTTCGCAGCAGCAGTAGCAAGGACAACACATTGTTTTTAAACAAGAGTATTGAGACTTGCAGATTTAGTTTGGAATATTATAGGGGGAAGTCGTAAGAGGGGGAAAGTATTAGAGGGGAAAGTGATCCTGCTTGTATTATTATATTAAAACACACTCCCTTATGCGATTGTATACACGAGCGTCTGTGAAATGCAGGTGGTATGTTAATTGATTGTTTCTCCTTCTAACGCTCACCCAACTTGTTCGCTACTTACGTTTCTAACCTTTATTTGCATATATCTGTTTTGATTATTGCACTAACTTCTGTTACTTTTATAGAGCTAATTAGTATAACTTTTTAATAAACCAATGAACATTTTTTCAGTTGGAGTACTTTGTTGATAAACTATCAAATTATGTTTTTCTTATGGGTATGTTTTAATTTTATTTAATATTTATTTTTTTTATAGATTTTTGCAGTATGTTAAATTTGAGACTCATATTAGCTTGTTCCGTTGAGGGATTTAGCAAAAACACACACCGAACATTAAGATTAATAACATATAGCTATAGCCGGTAGAACACACAAGTCATACTCCATGATTTTGTTTCGGCTTTATAAAAAGTTTATTTTAAGTCAATGTTATAAGCCTAAGTGCTAGTACTCACTTGAAAGCTTTAAGAAGTTCGTGTAGCTGGTATAATAAATCATGTTTTAACAAAATAATTTTTTGATCTTAACATTTATACTTCATCGTTTATTGAGATCATTATTATTTTTTTTTTTTAGTCCCCATATATTGGATTCCGTTCTATCTCAGTAAAAATTTATTTTGCTTACACATTCCTCAAATTATTTATTTAAGGCTTCTTAAATAATCTTTTCCTTAACTTTCCCTCTGCTCGCTATAAAATTTTCATCGAATGACACTTTTTTATATATAAGATATCCGTCAAACCATTTCTTATATTCAACTTAAATTATTTCATCAAACTCACATATCAAATAAATTTCTAAACGAAAGAAAATTAAAACAGTAAGATGTTCTTAGCAGCTTGATTTTTTTTTTATAAACGGGTTGTACAATACCCTTTCCCAGTATGCTACTTACGATAAAAATGTATAAGGAATGTGTTTTCTACTCATTTACTGACTTCATAAATGCTTCTATTGTTGATACCCTATCTTAATTTGTGCTATATTTAATCGTTTTCTTCAACTTAGTATTCTTCTGATTTTTAAACATTTTATGTTATATAATTAGCTATTTTGATTAGGCTTTACGCATAAAACTTGATAGATTGTATTATTGTCCTTAACAAGTTAACTTAATTTTAACAGGGAAATCGATCGGACATTGATTTTTCACTTTATAATTGATTGCTTTAATATATTTTAACTGTCAACCTATATACCTTTCTACTTTTTTAGTGATTATGTTAGATTTTTATATTTCCAAACTCATTGCTTAAACTAAGAAAATTTCGTGACTAATTTCTTATAATTGATGGATGGTAATATTTTATTTCATTATTCTCCCCATTTTTCTTGCATTTAATAAGGAAGTGCATTGAACTAGCTTAACAGTTTGAGATATGAGTCTTACACTGATTCGAAAAGTATGAATACGTTAGGTGTTTTAATATAAGGGTTAAGTATCTACTACTACTGTTCGTTAACTCTGATAGTTTCAGTTTTGTTACATCTCACTTCCATTTTTTTCTTGTTTTTATTTATTTATTTTATTTTTTTTTTTGTAGCTGCTTTACTAATTTTATTGAGAACAAAACACTTTTGTTCTAGATGCCATGTTATTAGGGCGTATTTATTCATTTAATTATTATAATTATTTCTTAAGGAGACTTATTTTCTTTAGTGCTCAAAACTTATTGTCGCTAAAGGATTTATTTCTTCTTGATCTGAGTTAATTATTTAATTCATGAAACCATTGTATTGTGTTTTATTCTTCTTGAACCTTTGCATTAATCTTGAATTTGGATGGCAAAATAAGGTTGGGATGTACTCAAGCTCGAGATGACTTAAAAGTCGGTATTTTGCAAAACGGGCGGTTGAGTACTTAAAATTTTTAATTGTAGTGTGTTTTTAAAATAATGTACTTTAAATATCACCGGATGGGTTTATACCCACTAAATATTGGTACTTTCGGTTTTTTCTTCCTTTGTATTAGTCGTTTTATACACTCTAGCTCTTGATCCTGTTTTTTTTTATACCCTTAACCCATAAAATGGGTAAATGAGGGTATAATGGTTTTGTGCAAAAGTATGTAACAGGCAGAAGGAAGCATCTCCGACCCTATAAAGTATATATATTCTTGATCAGCATCAACAGCCGAGACGATATAGCCATGTCCGTCTGTCCGTCTGTCTGTCCGTCTGTCCGTCTGACCGTCTGTCCGTCTGTATGAACGCGTGGATCTCAGAGACTACAAAAGCTAGAGACTTCTGATTTTGTATTTAAGTTCTCCTACACCATGAGCAGAACAAGTTTGCTTCAAATTATCGATAACTATTCTGGTTTCCGATATACACATAATATCGATAACAATAAAATATCGAATTTGGAAAATCTAAAAATGAGGGTTGAAGTAATGGATAATGATAGAAACAGATAGAAAATTGAGAAACACCGGAGATATTGAACTTAATCGATGGAAGCTAAGCCAGTATACCAAAGTCTTATATAAATTAAATATATTTATTGCAACTGGGTTCAGGGTATCTTCTAGTCGGGCTCTCCCGACTTGAGCCTTCTTACTTGTTTTATTTTAGATTAGGGTCTGATTTTATTGTATACTGTTTGTGGTGGAGGCTCCAAATAATAAGATTTGATTTAGTTATTGTATGGTAAGATTTATTCTCCTTTTTTGTGTTGGTAGAGCACTAGTTGTGTGTATGTTAAACTAATAAAAAGAGCGCAAGCAAGTCATTTACAATAATTTTCACTAACTTTGGATTCATGGTCTTAAGACCGTTTAGACTTCATGGTAAATGGTTTTGCTAGGCTATATTCTATTATGATTCTTGTGGGTTATAATTCGTACATTGAAAGAGCGAGATAAAGTTGTTCTTGTTTAGGTCCACAATCTATTTTCTTTGTCAATTTTCCTTGGCACATAATACGGCAGGGAGTAAGATTTAAAAGAAGTATGTCATTCCATTCTAGTATTTGTATATTGTATTTATTATTTTATTTAATTTTAAATTTTATTCTTTTATATTATTTGACTTTATATATTGCCTGTAAATGTAAGGGTTTTGCCTCTCAATTTTTGAGCCGAGACATAGTATTTATTTTTCTGTTCACATTCCTTAAATTCTTTAAGGTAATCCTTTAGGCTTCTAAAATAATCATTTCCTTAACTTTCCCTTTGCTCGCTATAAGATTTTCATCGAATGACACTTTTTTATATTTAAGATATCAGTCAAATTATTTCATATACTCACTCAACATATATTAATTCATCAAACTCACATTTCAAATAATTTTCTAAAATAAAGAAAATTAAAACAGTAAGATGTTCTTAGCAGCTTGACTTTTTTTTTATTAACGGGTTTTGCTATACCCTTTCCCAGTATGCTACTTACGATAAAAATGTATAAGGAATGTGTTTTCTACTCATTTACTGACTTCAAAAATGCTTCTATTGTTGATACCCTATCTTAATTTGTGCTATATTTAATCGTTTTCTTCAACTTAGTATTCTTCTGATTTTTAAACATTTTATGTTATATAATTAGCTATTTTGATTAGGCTTTACGCATAAAACTTGATAGATTGTATTATTGTCCTTAACAAGTTAACTTAATTTTAACAGGGAAATCGATCGGACATTGATTTTTCACTTTATAATTGATTGCTTTAAAATATTTTAACTGCCAACCTTTCTACTTTTTAGTGATTATGTTAGATTTTTATATTTCCAAACTCATTGCTTAAACTAAGAAAATTTCGTGACTAATTTCTTATAATTGATGGATGGTAATATTTTATTTCATTATTCTCCCCATTTTTCTTGCATTTAATAAGGAAGTGCATTGAACTAGCTTATCAGTTCGAGATATGAGTCTTACACTGTTTCGAAAAGTATGAATACGTTAAATGTTTTAATTTAAGGGTTAAGTATCTATTAGATGACATGTTATTAGGGCGTATTTATTCATATAATTATTATAATTATTTCTTAAGGAGACTTATTTTCTTTAGTGCTCAAAACTTATTGTCGCTAAAGGATTTATTTTTTCATGATCTGAGTTATTTATTTAATTCGTGAAACCATTGTTTTGTGATTTATTATTCTTGAACCTTTGCATTAATATTGAATTTGGATGGCAAAATACGGTTGTGATGTACTAAAGCTCGAGATGACTTGAGAGTCGGTATTTCGCAAAACGGGCGGTAGAGTACTTACAATTTTTAATTGTAGTGTGTTTTTAAAATAATGTACTTTAACTATCACCGGAATGGTTTATACCCACTAAATATTGATATTTTCGGTTTTTTCTTCCTTTGTATTAGTCGTTTTACACACCCTAGCTCTTGATCCTGTTTTTTGATTTTAGTAGAGTGTTTGATTTTATTGCATACTGTTTGTGGAGGAGGCTCCAAATAATAAGATTTGGTTTAATAATTGTATAGTAAGATTTATTTTTCTTTTTTTATGTTGGTAAAGCAATAGTTGTATGTTAAACTAATAAAAAGAGCGCAAGCAAGTCATTTACAATAATTTTCACTAACTTTGGATTCATGGTCTTAAGACCGTTTAGACTTCACGGTAAGTAGTTTTGCTAGGCTATATTCTATTATGATTCTTGTGGGCTATAATTCGTACATTGAAAGAGCGAGATAAAGTTGTACTTGTTTAGATCCACAATCTATTTTCTTGGTCAATTTTCCTTGGCATATAATACGGCAGGGAGTAAGATTTAAAAGTAGTATGTCATTCCATTCTAGTATTTGTATATTGTATTTATTATTTTATTTAATTTTAAATTTTATTCTTTTATGTTATTTGACTTTATATATTGCTTTTAAATGTAAGGGTTTTGCCTCTCAATTTTTGAGCCGAGACATAGTATTTTTTTTCTGTGCTACATAAACGAAAGCATGCTTGATCCCAGATATGTTTATTCTTAATCAATATGTAGATCAACACCGTAGGCTTCATAGATCTATATGTCTGTCTCTATATTTTATCAGCTTCTAGGTATTGAGATTAAATTTTGCTCAGAATCTAATCTCTGACTTAAACACATGAGTGTTACAACTTTCAGACTTAAGGATCATCAGATCTTTTCGTTTCAAAGAGTTTACTATTTGACGCTTTTAAGAACAATTTTCTTGCCTGAGCTTGGTAGGTTATACAGTTAAAACAATTAGTGGAAAGACAGAACTGTCTTATAGAATTTCTTCAACATCATTAGTTGGTTCTTTCCCTATCGCTTTTTATTACGCACTTTGAGATTATAACCTTACTTAATGGAATGTGCTCTATGTTCCTGATTGTTTGCTGATTATTGTTGTTAATTATTATGTTGTTTATTTATTTCTTTTGCATTTCATATAGTATTTTTCCCTTATGTTTATATTTTTGCTTCACTTTTATACTTACTTTAATAATTTATCATATGTTTCCTACAATTTATATTCAATCGCCCTTTATTTGACAAAAACTGGGCTCTTAAAAACGGAAGCCGATTAATCTATAAAACTGATGGAAGGGAATAGTTGTGATTATTTTTCATTTAACAATAAAAGTAGGCTGTTATACGAGTACACAAAATATTTGCTTATATTAAATTAATATGTGAATTGATTTTAATAAAGCGGTTTTTTTTTTCGAAAATGTAGTTTTTTAAAGAACACATTAAGCTCATATCATATTTATTTAGATTTTCACATTTAGGTAACTTCAGTTCAACTCCCTCAACATCCGATAGTGAGCTGCCGTTTACGGACGGTAAAGTAAACGGGGATGCCGCTATATCGTTTCTCATAATCACAATTTAGCTGCCCGACGATGAAAATTAGTTCCCTTACGATTTAAGTACTGTCACTGCTTACAGCAGCCTGGCATCCTAAAAAGACTCAATCGCTCACCATCATCACATGACACCCCACTCCCCTCCCCACATTCCACACCACCCTCCTCACCAGGACCATCACGCGTACACACATAATTAACTTTTACCTAGATAAGGTACGGATTGCGTGTAGCCGTCTAATTTGAAAAGTACTGTTCTACTCTGTACCGATTTTTGATCCCCTGATTTATGTTATTTCCAGCTACTTTCCAAGGCTCACACCTTAAACTTTTAACACACCAGCCCACAAAACATATTATTTGGATATACAAACATTAGAGAATGACTATCAAGCACCAAGAGCTATTAAAAAAATTATAAAGTATTCGGAGGAAATTTGATCGAAAAATGCAACAACCAAAATATTTATTATGGTTTACATTAAATCGTGAAGTCATAATCGAGTCTACTACGTACTACACATTTTTCCATAAGTTGTTCCCATCTAAAACCCCTATCAATTTATCCGTTTTTTCTTATTATTATTTTTTCAACCAAGTGAGTGTGTACCTGTTTTTCAATTTTCTCTTTCTAGAAAATGTCTTTAAGTTCGGTAGCCCCACAGTCATTCAATATGTATGTTAAATGGATTTTATATTGTATTTCTATTACTGTAAATTGAAGTTTTCTGGTTTGGTGAGCAGCCCTTCTCATTTAAGTATTATGTTTGCTTATACACACATAATCATTGACTTAGATTTTTATCTGACTTATAAAAATGTCTTAAAATAATTTGAAAATCTTAGGATTTACTTTTATGTATGGTATTTTAGCTGCCTATTATATCGCTGATTGTTCTTACTATACAATTGATTGAACACTACCTCCATAATGTCTTTTAAACGTATCTATGATTGATTTTCGATAATCACTACTTATTAAATTTTCTAGATCGTACCCGAGTCACGTTAATATAGCAGGATACGTCAAAATAAGCACGCAAACAAGATTGAGGGCAGAGACACTCCTGAAAGGCTTTGAGCCGAAGTGTGACGTAGAAAAATGTACAATAAGGTAGGAGCTAACGAACAACGAGAGTCTTTAGAGGGAAGCGAGCTGAACGAACACATCTGATCTCAGGCAAGTCAAATGTTTATCGGGAGGACGAATCCTCCTTTCACATTATAGCAGTATGCGTAGCCTTAACATGGAAAAAATTTTATTGTCTTAGAACAAGATATCAACCGTGTATATATATTTATATATGTAGAGCTGTTACTTTTGAAGCAACCGTAAAATAAAACAACTGTAGACTTCGTAGAATAACGTATATAATGATAACTAAATGATTCGTTCACTTTTCTATATTTAATTGTTAACTTATTTAAAATAACAGTGATTTATTCTTATTGTATTTCTACGTCTTAACGCTTCACCGGTTCAACTACAATTACTTATTCGATATATCATTTTTACTGAACAGCTCCTATAACGATATACTATCGATTATTGTAATTCACTTATATGATATTCATCAGCAATAACATCAGCTGCTAGGTCTGCTAGAGCTGCCAACCCTACATTCGGCCATCCTACATACCATTCGTCCCGAATGATGGGTGGTAAATTTGCATATATTCTGCAACCGAATTGGTATTGTTTGGTCCTTCGAATTCACCTAATTTTTCTACAATATATTGTCCACTCCTCTACATACGCTTCACAATATAGGGACCAAGGAATTTCCCTTTTAGCTTAAGTCCAGCTCCAAATCGAATGCACTTAATGGCGACCATATCATTGACGTTGTACTCCTTTTCTGGCTTTCTTGATTTATTAAATGAATTACGGTTTTCTTCTTGTATTGACAAAATATTTTCCTTAACTTATTACCTTTACTCATCTATTTCGTTTTGCAACTCAACTAAATGTTCCGCGTCTAACAGTTTTTGAAGTTAATTATTATATTTTGTTCTTATTTCAAAACTTGTAAGAATTTTAAACGGATACAACTTTGTGCTTCTCGGCGAAGTAGAATTTGGTCAACAATGCAATTACAATTCTAATCATTCTTTCTACTTGTCCATTTCCACGTGGCACTCCAGTCGCTATAAGCAAATGCTCTATGTTTTCGTTGGTGCAATAATCTTCAAAAACATTGGCTGTAAAAGCAGTGCCTCGACCAGTAATAATTCTTTCCAGATTACCAAATATTTCAGCCTAACTTTTCTTGCTAAGTCGGGTATGTAGTATTCGCGTTTAACTAAATCTATTGTTCGCTTAGTACCAAAGTGTCCTTGGCGATGAGCAGTAGTTTTAATCTCATTCTCCATTTTTCATGGTATGACTATTAGTTCATTGATTGGATCTTTATGCAACACATCATGATGTAAATAATAATCTTCATAGATATATGTCTCTAAAACTTTGCGAATTGCATTTATCCATTCATCTTGAACAGCACCGTACCCATACATACTCGCATCGCAATGTAATTCAGTTTCGGCTTTCTGATCGTACAACCTTAAAACTGGGGAATTCACTAGACAATTTTTCAATTGCTTGAACGAAGCTCCCATTTTAAATGATGCATTCTCCTTTAGAAAACTAGTCAACGGTCTAGCAATCGACGCAAAGTCTCTGACGAACCTACGAAAATAGGAAGTTAAACCTAAAAAACGTTGTACTGCTTTTTTATCTCGAGTAACTGGGAAATTGTCTACTGCTAATGTCTTTTCTACTGAAGGTTTTATTGTTGAATTCTCCATTATGTATCCGAGAAATTTTACTTTACGACATTATATTTGGCATTTTCTCATTTTATTTTTAGCCCTGACACTTGTGCAACTTTTAAGACTTCCTGCAATTTTTTAAGACCTTCCTCCTCGTTTTCTGAGGGAATTATGATATCGTCCATGTACAAAAATATAGTACCGTTGTCTATCAAATGTCTCAGAACTGCAAAAATATACCTCATAAACACGGCCGGAGAATTAGAAATTCCGAGTGGTACGCAACAGAGTTCGTACTAGCCCTTTGGTGTTACGAACGACGTATACTTGCGCGAATCCTCCTGCACTGGCACATGAAAAAAACCATTAGATAAGTCCAGAGTCGTAAATACTTTTTCTTTTTTCAGCTTATACAAAACATCATCAATCAAAACCATGGGAAAATGATCACGAATAATTTTTTCATTTAGCTTACGATAATCGCAACAAAGTCTTTTGATACCATCTTTCTTAGACACTAAAACAATAGGAGAAGCGTACTCAGAAACACTATTACGAATTATTCCTTCTTTTAACCAATCTTTAATCTGCTTATCAACTTTCTCGATGTCGGTGCATGGTAAGCGTCTGGGTCTCTGATAGACTGGAACTTCGTCTTTTAGAATTATCTTCATTTCTACAGGAATTGATTTTGGCTGCTCTGGCTTATTATCCTCTATCAAATCTTTAACTTGCGTCTTTAAATTCATGTTTAAATGCGCGACATCTATTTCTGCAGTAAACTTGTTACTTATATGAACTAATAACAACTGTTGAAAAACGCTTTGTAATTCAGGAATGTTCGACTTTTGTTCTTCTTGTATGACGGCCTAATCTTCGCTATGATGAGCTAATTCAGTCGTTTGTTTCTCAGTCACAGTGTCTCGAACATTATCTACTACTTGAAAATAAACTCCTTTCGAGCTAATCGAAGCATTGACTAAATTCAAAACATCGCGACCGATTACTCCGTCGTACAGACTATCTTCATCACGGACAACATGGAAGCATATTTTTATCGGAACATTATCCAGCCTGGTCGAAACTACGAATGAACCCAAAGTGTAAATCTTTTTACCACCTATACCACACAATTCTTTCACATTCGTCTTAAGAACAACTGGCTGAACTGTCTTGAAAATGTTTTGTCGAATGGTGCATAAATCGCTACCAGAATCAAACAAAGCTGTGACTTTCTTGCCATTAATTAGGACTGTTTTAAAACCACGGTTAAAAACAGATTGAGAACACTGCTGCATGCTTGCCGATTCCTTCTTTACTTGTTTATTGACAAGTTTTGCCTCGCACTGATTTGCCTTGTGTCCTACTGGATTGCATTTTAAACATTTAAATCCCTCCTCTTTACATTCTTTTGCAAAGTGATCGTTTCCACCACATTTGAAACAACGCCTATCTTGTTTGTTGCTCTTGACTGAGTTATTTCCACCCTTTGGTGTTTGCTTAGTCTCTTGACTGGAACAGAATCTTTCATAAATTTTCATTTTTTGTTTAAATTCTATTAAATTTGAGGCATGATACAAACAACTTTTATTCTGCTTTGAATCTGGTATTCCATCAATAATGTAGTCCATTAAACTTTCATCATCTAACTTACACTGATTTGCAATGCTCTTCATTACATAGAAATATTCACTTAAAGCCTCATTTGGTTTCTTCTTTCTATCTGTTAATAGTTTGTGAATTTCTTTTGCTAAACGCTTCTCACTGAACTCTGATTTTAATGCTTGCTTAAGCGTATCCCAATTATTTACTTCGGTTTGACTATTCAAAAATAATTTTGCTGCACCTTTAATTAACTGTCTACCATAAATAAATTTTTGTAAATCATTCCACTTAACTGTTACCGCATTCAACTCAAAATCAAGTAGCCATTCATCAACATCTGGAGAACCATTGCCGGTAAAAACCATAAGGGAATCCTCGATATCCCTTAATGTAAATGTTGAAGCTTCCATTTCAAAATTCTCTGGTTCTTCGTAAGATGAGCTGTCACTATTTAACTCGCTGTTCTCTAAATTGAAATAATTAATTAATCGTTGTTGCAATTCTATCTTAACACCTGAACTTGTTAAGGACAATAATTTCAATTTTTTTTTAAGGCCTTTTACAGTAAGACAAGTAATTTCTTCTAGAAGCATAATTTAGCTCTAAATCTCTATATATCTCACTTATTTTCTATCAACGCAAACTTTTCAAACGAATTTCTACACAGCATAAAACAAATTCTTCTTAAATGTTACCATACTTGCTTTTAACAGACCTATGTAGACACAAAAATAAATTTTGTTTTGTTGCGGTACAATCACGCTGTTTTGTGTCTGCTTCTTTTGCCGTTCTTCCTTCCAAATTGCGCCAGCCGTCCTCTGTTGCCGCTTTATACCGTAGTTTACGCCGCTTTGTGTTGCACAAGGATCACACTCTGCTTTATGTCAGCTGCTTTCCCCGTTATTATACTCGATACCGAAGGTAAAGAGTATATTGGGTTTGTGCAATGTCCGTCATGGCGTCCGTATGTCCGTCTGTATGTGTCAAATTTTTTTCCACACCCTTCAAGCTAGAGACTTGAAACTTTCCAATTCTCTTTATCTATGGGATAGTAAATTAAAGTGTCAAGATTGGGGTTCTACGATAACTGGGGGGCTGGCAAATCGATATATTCGATAACTCAAAACCGAAAAATCCACATATTTTGCACATACTTACAGCTAGATGCGGCAGGGGTGTACGCTGCCTTAAAGATTCTCCGATGCACATGGGGATTCCACCAGCTGTCTTCGTTGCAAGTTTGGTGACTCTAGATTAAAGTTTGTAAAGGGTGTGGAAAGGGGGCTGGGGGCGTTATGGGTGGGTGTGGCATCCAAATTTTTGATGCAGATCTTTGTGGAATGTCAATTGCTATCTTCATACCAAATTTTGTTAATCTAGCTCAAAATTTGTAAAATTGGAAAGGGTGGCTGGGGGTAGTTTGGTTGGGTGTGGCATCCAAATTTTTGATGCAGATCTTTGTGGAATTTCAATTGCTATCTTCATACCAAATTTGGTGACTCTAGCTCGAAGTTTGTATAAAGTGGGAAAAGGGGGGCTGCGGGCGGTATGGTTGGGCGTGGCATCCAAATTTTTGCTGCAGATCCTTGTGGAATGTCAAATGCTACCTTCATAACAAATTTGTTGACTCTAGCTCAAAGTTTGTATAAAGTGGGGAAAGGGGGCTGGGGGCGGTATGGTTGGGCGTGGTATTAAAATTTTTGGTGCCGATCTATGTGGGATGTCAATTGCTATCTTCATACCAAATTTGGTGACTCTAGCTCGAAGTGTGTATAAAGTGGGGAAAGGGGGGCTGCGGGCGGTATGGTTGGGCGTGGCATCCAAATTTTTGCTGCAGATCCTTGTGGAATGTCAAATGCTACCTTCATACCAAATTTGGTGACTCTAGTTCGAAGCATGTAAAAGGTGGTGAAAGGGGGGCTATGAGGCTTGGGGCGGTATGGGTGGGCGTGGCATTCAAATTTTTGCTTCCGATCCATGTGGGATGTCAAATGCTCTCTTCATCCCAAATTTGGTGACTAGCTCAAAGTTTGTAAATGTGGGGAAAGGGGGGCTGGGGGCGGTATGGTTGGGCGTGGTATTCAAATTTTTGGTGCCGATCTATGTGGGATGTCAATTGCTATCTTCATACCAAATTTGGTGACTCTAGCTCGAAGTGTGTATAAAGTGGGGAAAGGGGGGCTGCGGGCGGTATGGTTGGGCGTGGCATCCAAATTTTTGCTGCAGATCCTTGTGGAATGTCAAATGCTACCTTCATACCAAATTTGGTGACTCTAGCTCGAAGTTTGTATAAAGTGGGGAAAGGGGGGCTGCGGGCGGTATGGTTGGGCGTGGCATCCAAATTTTTGCTGCAGATCCTTGTGGAATGTCAAATGCTACCTTCATACCAAATTTGGTGACTCTAGCTCGAAGTGTGTATAAAGTGGGGAAAGGGGGGCTGCGGGCGGTATGGTTGGGCGTGGCATCCAAATTTTTGCTGCAGATCCTTGTGGAATGTCAAATGCTACCTTCATAACAAATTTGGTGACTTTAGCTCGAAGTTTGTATAAAGTGGGGAAAGGGGGGCTGCGGGCGGTATGGTTGGGCGTGGTATTCAAATTTTTGGTGCCGATCTATGTGGGATGTCAATGCTATCTTCATACCAAATTTGGTGACTCTAGCTCGAAGTTTGTATAAAGTGGGGAAAGGGGGGCTGCGGGCGGTATGGTTGGGCGTGGCATCCAAATTTTTGCTGCAGATCCTTGTGGAATGTCAAATGCTACCTTCATACCAATTTTGGTGACTCTAGCTCGAAGTTTGTATAAAGTGGGGAAAGGGGGGCTGCGGGCGGTATGGTTGGGCGTGGCATCCAAATTTTTGCTGCAGATCCTTGTGGAATGTCAAATGCTACCTTCATACCAAATTTGGTGACTCTAGCTCGAAGTTTGTATAAAGTGGGGAAAGGGGGGCTGCGGGCGGTATGGTTGGGCGTGGCATCCAAATTTTTGCTGCAGATCCTTGTGGAATGTCATATGCTACCTTCATAACAAATTTGGTGACTCTAGCTCAAAGTTTGTAAAAGTGGGGAAAGGGGGGCTGGGGGCGGTATGGTTGGGCGTGGTATTCAAATTTTTGGTGCCGATCTATGTGGGATGTCATTGCTATCTTCATACCAAATGTGGTGACTCTAGCTCGAAGTTTGTATAAAGTGGGGAAAGGGGGGCTGCGGGCGGTATGGTTGGGCGTGGCATCCAAATTTTTGCTGCAGATCCTTTTGGAATGTCAAATGCTACCTTCATACCAAATTTGGTGACTCTAGCTCAAAGTTTGTAAAAGTGGGGAAAGGGGGGCTGGGGGCGGTATGGTTGGGCGTGGTATTCAAATTTTTGGTGCCGATCTATGTGGGATGTCAATTGCTATCTTCATACCAAATTTGGTGACTCTAGCTCGAAGTTTGTATAAAGTGGGGAAAGGGGGGCTGCGGGCGGTATGGTTGGGCGTGGCATCCAAATTTTTGCTGCAGATCCTTGTGGAATGTCAAATGCTACCTTCATACCAAATTTGGTGACTCTAGCTCGAAGTTTGTATAAAGTGGGGAAAGGGGGGCTGCGGGCGGTATGGTTGGGCGTGGCATCCAAATTTTTGCTGCAGATCCTTGTGGAATGTCAAATGCTACCTTCATACCAAATTTGGTGACTCTAGCTCGAAGTTTGTATAAAGTGGGGAAAGGGGGGCTGCGGGCGGTATGGTTGGGCGTGGCATCCAAATTTTTGCTGCAGATCCTTGTGGAATGTCAAATGCTACCTTCATAACAAATTTGGTGACTCTAGCTCAAAGTTTGTAAAAGTGGGGAAAGGGGGGCTGCGGGCGGTATGGTTGGGCGTGGCATCCAAATTTTTGCTGCAGATCCTTGTGGAATGTCAAATGCTACCTTCATACCAAATTTGGTGACTCTAGCTCGAAGCATGTAAAAGGTGGTGAAAGGGTGGCTGCGGGCGGTATGGTTGGGCGTGGCATCCAAATTTTTGCTGCAGATCCTTGTGGAATGTCAAATGCTACCTTCATAACAAATTTGGTGACTCTAGCTCAAAGTTTGTAAAAGTGGGAAAGGGGGGCTGGGGGCGGTATGGTTGGGCGTGGTATTCAAATTTTTGGTGCCGATCTATGTGGGATGTCAATTGCTATCTTCATACCAAATTTGGTGACTCTAGCTCGAAGTTTGTATAAAGTGGGGAAAGGGGGGCTGCGGGCGGTATGGTTGGGCGTGGTATTCAAATTTTTGGTGCCGATCTATGTGGGATGTCAATTGCTATCTTCATACCAAATTTGGTGACTCTAGCTCGAAGTGTGTATAAAGTGGGGAAAGGGGGGCTGCGGGCGGTATGGTTGGGCGTGGCATCCAAATTTTGCTGCAGATCCTTGTGGAATGTCAAATGCTACCTTCATACCAAATTTGGTGACTCTAGTTCGAAGCATGTAAAAGGTGGTGAAAGGGGGGCTATGAGGCTTGGGGCGGTATGGGTGGGCGTGGCATTCAAATTTTTGCTTCCGATCCATGTGGGATGTCAAATGCTCTCTTCATCCCAAATTTGGTGACTAGCTCAAAGTTTGTAAATGTGGGGAAAGGGGGGCTGGGGGCGGTATGGTTGGGCGTGGTATTCAAATTTTTGGTGCCGATCTATGTGGGATGTCAATTGCTATCTTCATACCAAATTTGGTGACTCTAGCTCGAAGTGTGTATAAAGTGGGGAAAGGGGGGCTGCGGGCGGTATGGTTGGGCGTGGCATCCAAATTTTTGCTACAGATCCTTGTGGAATGTCAAATGCTACCTTCATACCAAATTTGGTGACTCTAGCTCGAAGTTTGTATAAAGTGGGGAAAGGGGGGCTGCGGGCGGTATGGTTGGGCGTGGCATCCAAATTTTTGCTGCAGATCCTTGTGGAATGTCAAATGCTACCTTCATACCAAATTTGGTGACTCTAGCTCGAAGTGTGTATAAAGTGGGGAAAGGGGGGCTGCGGGCGGTATGGTTGGGCGTGGCATCCAAATTTTTGCTGCAGATCCTTGTGGAATGTCAAATGCTACCTTCATAACAAATTTGGTGACTTTAGCTCGAAGTTTGTATAAAGTGGGGAAAGGGGGGCTGCGGGCGGTATGGTTGGGCGTGGTATTCAAATTTTTGGTGCCGATCTATGTGGGATGTCAATTGCTATCTTCATACCAAATTTGGTGACTCTAGCTCGAAGTTTGTATAAAGTGGGGAAAGGGGGGCTGCGGGCGGTATGGTTGGGCGTGGCATCCAAATTTTTGCTGCAGATCCTTGTGGAATGTCAAATGCTACCTTCATACCAAATTTGGAGACTCTAGCTCGAAGTTTGTATAAAGTGGGGAAAGGGGGGCTGCGGGCGGTATGGTTGGGCGTGGCATCCAAATTTTTGCTGCAGATCCTTGTGGAATGTCAAATGCTACCTTCATACCAAATTTGGTGACTCTAGCTCGAAGTTTGTATAAAGTGGGGAAAGGGGGGCTGCGGGCGGTATGGTTGGGCGTGGCATCCAAATTTTTGCTGCAGATCCTTGTGGAATGTCATATGCTACCTTCATAACAAATTTGGTGACTCTAGCTCAAAGTTTGTAAAAGTGGGGAAAGGGGGGCTGGGGGCGGTATGGTTGGGCGTGGTATTCAAATTTTTGGTGCCGATCTATGTGGGATGTCATTGCTATCTTCATACCAAATGTGGTGACTCTAGCTCGAAGTTTGTATAAAGTGGGGAAAGGGGGGCTGCGGGCGGTATGGTTGGGCGTGGCATCCAAATTTTTGCTGCAGATCCTTTGGAATGTCAAATGCTACCTTCATACCAAATTTGGTGACTCTAGCTCAAAGTTTGTAAAAGTGGGGAAAGGGGGGCTGGGGGCGGTATGGTTGGGCGTGGTATTCAAATTTTTGGTGCCGATCTATGTGGGATGTCAATTGCTATCTTCATACCAAATTTGGTGACTCTAGCTCGAAGTTTGTATAAAGTGGGGAAAGGGGGGCTGCGGGCGGTATGGTTGGGCGTGGCATCCAAATTTTTGCTGCAGATCCTTGTGGAATGTCAAATGCTACCTTCATACCAAATTTGGTGACTCTAGCTCGAAGTTTGTATAAAGTGGGGAAAGGGGGGCTGCGGGCGGTATGGTTGGGCGTGGCATCCAAATTTTTGCTGCAGATCCTTGTGGAATGTCAAATGCTACCTTCATACCAAATTTGGTGACTCTAGCTCGAAGTTTGTATAAAGTGGGGAAAGGGGGGCTGCGGGCGGTATGGTTGGGCGTGGCATCCAAATTTTTGCTGCAGATCCTTGTGGAATGTCAAATGCTACCTTCATAACAAATTTGGTGACTCTAGCTCAAAGTTTGTAAAAGTGGGGAAAGGGGGGCTGCGGGCGGTATGGTTGGGCGTGGCATCCAAATTTTTGCTGCAGATCCTTGTGGAATGTCAAATGCTACCTTCATACCAAATTTGGTGACTCTAGCTCGAAGCATGTAAAAGGTGGTGAAAGGGTGGCTGCGGGCGGTATGGTTGGGCGTGGCATCCAAATTTTTGCTGCAGATCCTTGTGGAATGTCAAATGCTACCTTCATAACAAATTTGGTGACTCTAGCTCAAAGTTTGTAAAAGTGGGAAAGGGGGGCTGGGGGCGGTATGGTTGGGCGTGGTATTCAAATTTTTGGTGCCGATCTATGTGGGATGTCAATTGCTATCTTCATACCAAATTTGGTGACTCTAGCTCGAAGTTTGTATAAAGTGGGGAAAGGGGGGCTGCGGGCGGTATGGTTGGGCGTGGTATTCAAATTTTTGGTGCCGATCTATGTGGGATGTCAATTGCTATCTTCATACCAAATTTGGTGACTCTAGCTCGAAGCATGTAAAAGGTGGTGAAAGGGGGGCTATGGGGCTTGGGGCGGTATGGGTGGGCGTGGCTTTCAAATTTTTGCTGCCGATCCATGTGGGATGTCAATTGCTCTCTTCATACCAAATTTGGTGACTCTAGCTCGAAGTTTGTATAAAGTGGGGAAAGGGGGGCTGCGGGCGGTATGGTTGGGCGTGGCATCCAAATTTTTGCTGCAGGTCCTTGTGGAATGTCAAATGCTACCTTCATACCAAATTTGGTGACTCTAGCTCAAAGTTTGTATAAGGTGGGGAAAGGGGGGCGGAATGGATGGGCTAGGCTCCAAAACTTTGATGCAGATTGTTGGGGGTCGTTGCCAGCTATCTTCCTACCAAATTTGGTGGCTCTAGCTCCACTACTCTGGAATATACACGCATTCCCGTTTCTGACGAAGCGTTGGGGCAGATGGGGGTGGCTAGGGCGTTATTGGTGGGCGTGGCATCCAAACTTTTGATGCAGTTTTTGGGGGGTCATCATCACCTATCTTGGCACAAAATTTGGTGGCTCTAGCTCAAAAACTGTGGGAGATGTAGGCTTTTCTGATTTCTAAATGCGGGGTGGCTGGGGGCGGGATGGGTGGGCGTGGCTCCAAAACTTTGATGCAGTTCTTTTGGGGTCGTTACCAGCTATCTTCCTACCAAATTTGGTGGCTCTAGCTCCACTACTCTGGAAGATACACGCATTTCCGTTTTTTACGAAGCGTTGGGGCATCTGGGGGCGGCTAGGGCGGTATTGGTGGGCGTGGCATCCAAACTTTTGGTGCAGTTTTTGGGGGGTCATCATCAGCTAAATTGGCACCAAATTTGGTGGCTCTAGCTCAAAAACTGTGGGAGATATAGGCTTTTTTGACTTTAAAATGCGGGGGGTCTGGGGGTGGAATGAGGGGGCGTGGCTCCAAAATTTTTGATGCAGTTTTTTGGGGGTTGCTAGTAGCTATCTTCTTACCACATTTGTTAGTTCTAGCTGTAAGGGTGTGTGAAATATGCGGATTTATCGTTTTTGAGTTATCGAATCTATCGATTTGCCAGCCCCCCAGTTATCGTAGAACCCCAATCTTGACACTTTAATTTACTATCCCATAGAAAAAGAGAATTGGAAAGTTTCAAGTCCCTAGCTTGAAGCGTGTGGTAAAACTTGCACACATACGGACGGACAGACGGACAGACGGACAGACGGACGGACGGACAGACGGACAGACACCATGACGGACATTGCACAAAACCAATATACTCTTTACCTTCGGTATCGAGTATAAACACTCAAATGGCATCGATCGCAAAGCGACAACGTGAAAACTCAGCGGCAGAGCTGAAGACCAGCAAGCTTAAGGATTCGGCAGCAATCATCCAGCTCATAAATGAGCGCTTTCAGGAGCAGGCTAACATGATCACAGCCAAGATGTGTGAGACCGAGGAACGCATCTTACATGTGCTCCACGAGAGGCTGGATAGCATGAACGCGGATCTGAAGGGATTGCTGCAGCGGGTAGAGAAGCTTGAACTGGAGTCTGTAGATGTTCAGGCTTTAAAGGCTCAAGTTTCGGAACTAGAGGCAAAGCTGACTGTGCAGGCGAGTGCAAATGTGTCCAAAGACTTGAGACTGCATGGAGTCCCGTATGCAGATGGTGAGCAGCTCAAATCAATTTTTAACACGCTATGTTTCTCGCTCGGAGTCGCGCCCGCACCGAAACTGAGTGAGGTCAAAAGATTACGGCAGTCCAGGTCACATAATTCAGTTGCTGACCCCATAATTTTAATAAGTTTTGAAAACTATAATGATAAGGTCAGCATACTGCGCGCTGCTGCAAACTACCGGCGAACCACAAAAACGCAACTAAACCTTCAATTGCTAGGTTTCGACACGTGCTGTCGAGAGAGAATTATGAGGTGTTCAAAGCAGCAATGAAGCTAAAAAAACAAAACCAAGTTGCTGCTGTTTTCTGTCGGCGCGCGCTCGTTTACATTAAGACGATTGAAAGCGGCAAAGTTATCTGCATGACGAGCTTGCAAAAGCTCTCTCAGATAAGCGTGCAAAGAGAAGTTAATGAGTGCGAACACGACCGAGCCCCAGATAATCTCTTTCGGTCTTAATTCTTATCTAACTACTGCAACCCTGTTAAATGCTGTTTATTATCTAACTCTCTTAAATGCAATCCTTAGTATTTGTGTGTGCTCTTTAATTTTAAGTTCTAATATAATAGATGCGTTTCTTTTGAGGTCATTTTTGTGTAAAACAAACTGCCACTCCATATTAACAACTCTAAGGTGAACAGCCAAACAATGGTTCGGATCTTAAGCAAACAAAAGAATGGTCTAAAGATTTGTCATTTAAATGCCCAAAGCTTGGCTAATAAGATAGAAGAGTTTCGCTATATGTTCGTAGATTCTAAGGTTGATGTTGTATGCGTAACTGAAACATGGTTTGTCCCCGAATTTAGTGATCTATCTATTATATGTGAAGGCTTTAATGTGTTTCGCTCAGATCGATTAGGTCATGCTGGCGGAGTTGCCATTTTTGTCTCAAAGAGATTGACTTGTAAAGTTATTTCTAAGCAACCCAGTGGCAGTCCAATTGAATTTATTTTTATTGAAATGATTAATTTAAATCCTGACAGCAAACTGCTAATTGGCTGTACATACAGACCACACAAGAATATAGAATACTCAAATCTCTTAGAATTAATATCTAATTCAACTTTACGGTATACTGATGTAATCCTGACTGGTGATCTTAACAGTAACATGTTAACAGAACATCACTTAACGGACGAAATGGAATCAATAGGTTTAAAACTAGTCAATTCAAGAACACCAACCCACTTTACTTGAACTGCTGCTACTCTACTGGACGTGTTTTTTGTGCAAAACCTAGAGAACATACTCCTATATGACCAGATCTCTGCACCAGCTTTTTCAAAGCATGACTTAATTTTTCTAATATATGATCTTAAACTTAACTATAATAATCAGAGTATAAAATTTAGAGATTTTAAAAATATAGATTTACTTCGGCTATATGAGGAATGCAGTAACCTCAACTGGGATATTATTTACCCAACACCCAACGTTGATATTCAATTAGGTAAATTGCAAAGCAATATTCGAGTTTTATACGACAAGTTTATACCAGTGCGGACCCATACTACCAACTCGTCAAAAAAATCTTGGTTTAACTGTGATATTAAGCGAGCAATAGGAATTAGAAATAAGGATTATGACAAGTGGAAACGATATAAAACTGACAATCTATATAATATTTTCAGAAGTAGTAGAAGTAGAGTAAGTAAAATGATTGATAATGCTAAGCGAGCATATTTTAGTAGTGGGTTTGGAAGTGCAATATCAAATGTACAGAAATGGAAAAATATAAAAAAATTAGGGATAGGAAGAGCGAAAGTAGAGATGTGTAGTGAGGTGGATGTAAATGAGTTAAATAACAAATTTGTCGATCTAAATGTACCAGTGACTAACTGTAATACATATCTAAGTTCTGTGTCGTTCAATAATTGCAGTAACGTTTTTGATTTTATATGTGTCAGTCCATGTGAGGTGTTGCCAGCTATGTCATTCATTAAATCTAGTGCAATAGGCTTGGATGACGTCAACCCAAAATTCCTTAAAATAATATTACCGCATATAACTAGTCATATTACACACATAATTAATACGGCAATTACAACCAGTTCTTTTGCTGACCAGTGGAAAGCAGCTAAAGTTATCCCAATCCCTAAGGGAGGTCATGAATACAGACCAATCTCAATACTGCCATTCTTGTCAAAAGTTTTTGAGCTGCTAATTGCACAACAAATTAAAAAGTTCCTTGAGCTAAATTTACTTTTAAGCCAAAAACAATCGGGGTTCAGATCAAACAGAAGCTGTACTACAGCACTTATAAAAATAATTGAAGATATAAGAAAACACTTGGATAATAGTGAAGTAACGTTTTTGACACTTCTTGATTTTAGTAAAGCTTTTGACACGGTCAACCACGAGATACTCTTGACAAAGTTGCACAAGATGTACAATTTTTCCTCTACAGCAACAAAACTATTATGTTCATACCTCACTAACAGAAGGCAAGCCGTTGTTGTAGCTGAAAATAAATCGGACCATAGATTTGTTGCTCGGGGTGTTCCGCAGGGATCGGTTCTGGGGCCACTACTTTTTACAATATATGTTAATGATTTGCCTGATGTCCTGACTAGATGTGAAGTCCATATGTGTGCTGATGATGTTCAAATGTATGTGAGTCGTCCATTATGTCAACTTAATGAATGTATAAATATGTGTAATATTGGTTTAATATCTGTTAGTAAATGGGCACGAGAAAACGGGCTGGCCTTAAATCCGGCTAAATCGAAATGCCTTGTAATATATAGAAACCTTTGAGCACAAATAATTTAAACAAGCTTAATATAGATGGAGTTGCAATAAATTATGTAGACAAAACAGACAATTTAGGAGTAACATTGAACAAAACACTTTCTTGGACCGATCATGTAAATAAAACTGTTGGTAAAGTCTACGGTACCCTAAGGCAACTTTCCTTAACCCAACGCTTCTTACCAGTCAGCATTAAGACAACCATAGCAAAAGCAATGATTGCACCCATACTAATGTATATTGGACGTAGATGTACTAACGAACAGTACAGTCAAGTGGCCCAACGATACCAAGCACCGGCTTGTTAACGCGCGGACCCACGCACAAAGCGACCCACCTCCCGCCCATCCGACCGAGGGGCGCTCCGCTTATCGTGCGGTTACGATGATCGCGAACATGTAGACAAATGACACAAAACTAACTTTTTAAAAGAGCAAGTAGGAGTGGCACTGTGTATTAAGTGGGAAAGATCGTTATAAATAGAACACAGAATACGAAAAGGATTATGAAGAGCATAATTAGAATTACAAGTTTGAAGAGCTATAGGTACAAAATTTCTAGTATTTCTAATAGGAACAGCAAAGTTAATTTGGTTAATTAATTCAGAAGAATCAATTTCACCATTAATTAATTTGTGAAAAACGGAAAATGAAAGCATTATTCTACGATCACTCAGAGAAGGAAGATCTATTAGTAAAAGTCTACTACGATAAGACGGCAAATTATTGTTAGTGTCCCAGTTAAGACCTCTAAGTGCGAAGAGCAGAAATTGTTTTTGTACCGATTCTATTTTATTCTGATGAATTTCGTATTTCGGAAACCATATACAAGATCCATATTCCAGAATCGGTCGTACAAGAGAAGTATACAGAGTTTTTGTTAAGTAGGGATCGTTAAACTCCTTCGACCAGCGCTTAATGAACCCCAAGACACCAGATGCTCGATTGGAAATTGAAGAAATATGCTTGTCAAACTTAAGCTTTGGGTCCATAAGGATGCCCAAATCGTCAACCCATTCAATTCTACCTAGTGGTTTGTTGTCAAGAAAATAAATATTAAAAAGGGCAAACATCTAAAAAATGACATTACTTTACATTTACTGTAATTAAGATTTAAAAAATTTACTTTACACCACATTTGAAAGTTGTCTAAATCTCTTTGAAGCTGTTGAGCAGCTAGGGGAGTTGCAGCTGACGTGCATAACTTTACATCATCAGCGTACATCAAAACCCGAGAGAACTTTATAACCGATGGAAGATCGTTTATAAACAAAATAAATAATAAAGGACCAAGATGACTACCCTGAGGAACGCCTGAAGTGACCTGAACCGTCTTGGAAACGGACCCTTTGAATAAAACCCTCTGAGTTCTAAGAGTTAGGTAGTCTTTAATCCAAAGAACTAGAATATTTGAAAAGCCCAAGAGTTCAAGTTTATGTATTAGGAGATGATGATCTACAGAGTCGAAAGCCTTACTAAAATCAGTATAAATAACATCAGTCTGCAATTTGTCCTGAAAACCCTTGATAACAAACGAAGTAAATTCTAACAAGTTAGTGGTAGTAGATCTTTGTTTCATAAATCCGTGCTGGCACGGTGAAATAATAGATTTACAAAGGTGTTGAAGATGGGAGGTTATTAATTTTTCAAAAATCTTAGGAATAGCAGACAACTTGGAAATACCCCTATAATTTTGAACATTAGATTTGTTTCCTTTTTATGGAGAGGAATTATGAATGACTCTTTCCAAACTTTTGGAAAGGAGCCTAACTCCAGGGACAAGTTAAACACTTTAAGCAACGGCTTTAAAAGACCATGAGCGCAGTGTCTAAGCACACAGCTTGGCACTCCGTCAGGTCCTGGGGAAAATATAGGTTTCAAAACATGAAGATTATTTAAAAGTGAGTTTTCAGTGATTTTCAGTCCAAAGATGCGATTCGAGCCATTAACCCGATAAGGGTAAGGCAAACCGACTTGAGATTGACATGAGCTATAAGTCGTTTGAAAAAATTGGACAAATATATTTGCAATCTCCTGATCAGAATTGGCCTTCGTTTCCTCAAAGAATACCTCCGTTGGGAGTGTCGATGACCTACGCTTCGCATTAACAAAATCAAAAAATCGCTTTGGATCCTGCTGAAACTGTAATCTACACCGAGTCAGGTAATTCTTATGGGAGTCAGGGCACCAGAGTCAGGACAAGAAATCCCAGTAGCTTCAGCAATGTTGAAATCACCAAGAACTACAAGAAAATCACGATCAGAAAGCAAGGCAGAGACAGAATGAATAGCAGATAGATGTGTCTCATAGATAGAGAGATCAGAAGAAGGAGGTATATACGAACAAGTGATAAAAATGTTAATACCGCAAATGTTTAGCTTTACAGCAATAAACTCTATATCAAAAGAACTATCTAATACGACTGTTTCAGAAGGAAAGTCTACATTCACAGCAATAAGCACTCCACCACCACGCCGAAGAGTACGGTCCTTTCTGTAAATAGAATATGTACTACATAGAATTTCGGAATTGAGAATGTCTTGCCTTAACCACGTTTCAGTAAAGGCAATGACATGGAAGGGGAAAGAAAGACTATTAAGGTATAAACTAGTGAGTTTACTACAAAGACCTCTTACATTCTGATAGCCAAGTAAGAAGGAGGATGTTAGTTTTTTGAACTATCAGTTATTGGGAGAGTTACCTTAGAACCAACCACCGGAAGGGTAGATACAATCGGGGGCCGATTTTTTTTCCTTGCAGTATACTCTTTCACAATTATGTGTTCTGGCCAAAATTCTTTGCAGCATATAGTGCAAAAATCTTGATTCGGAACACTGATTTTAAAAGACGAAATGTTCCGATCATAAGCAAATTTGAATTTCTCCACCGTGAAATTGGCATTCGATTTGGCCTTGATATAGACCTTGGCATCATCTGATGTTAAATCAGGGGGAAGCCTTGAAACAAATATTTGTTTTTTAGGTGGAACAGCAACAAATTTTTTAATTATATCCTCCACTGAGGCTGGTTTGGAAGACTCAGTCTCGGATAACTGAATATTTGGCTCTTTAAGTTTGATAGAGTTTTTTTGTTGATTAACATCAACACTACTAACCACCAAAGAAACCAAAGGATCGGGATCAGATAACACAATATCCATGGGAGTTGTTGGTATATCATCTAAGTTCTCGATAATTTTAGTTGGAGGGACATGAAGATTTTTATTTACTTTATTTACTTTACCCTGCGGTATCGGAGCGTTTGGAGTATTTTCCGACATCACAGAGCCCGATAACTGGCCAACGTTGGCCTTTTTACGCTTTGGAGAATCCATTACGAGATTTTCTCGTTAAGGTTTCTTTGAACCGATGAGAACTTTTCACACAGTTTATTCAACTGGCAGAAAATGCCCTCTGAGCCAAGTTGAGTATTTATAAAGCTTACAATGTCTTTTTTTTTTCCAAACATGACCAACACGGCTACTCTAAATTAGTATCCTTCATGAGGTCTGAGACACGGCCAGTAATGCCGGCACATTGCTCATGAGCAACATTTGTGCACATCCAGCAGCAGACAAAACCCATTTTTGAGTTTGCGCGGACTTGACAATTCGCATAGCAGCAGACAGACATTTTTATTTAATTTATTAAAAGGGAAGAAAAGTACAAATAAAAAAAATAAAAAAAAAATATCGCTGCAGAAAATTGTTATGATTTAAATACAGGTCCACCCTAAAGTGCAAATAGTAAAGCTACAAACAAAACTTACTTCACAGCTTCACAAACAAAAACGGCGCGAGCGCGACCACCGAAAGCAACAAGCAACGGAGAAGAGTTTGACCGCGACCAACACCAACACAAAAGAGCGCGTTAGAGTAAACGATCAAGAAATGGTTTAATGCACTGGGAGCGAAGCGCTTGAAAAAAAAGAGAGAGAGAGAGTGAGCGTAAAAACACAAAAACAAAACAAAAGCAGGCGGCAGCAAGTTGAGCAAATTTTTCAGTATGCTGGACTGCAGTTTGTTGTTGTGTTTGGAATCACTTTAAAACAAATGCAAATTAAATTGTTAATTTACTGTCCACTTTGGGTTTAGGCAAACCGGCAAAACACAAAGTCACAAAACTATTAGTTTACACAAAGACGCGAAATTAATAGCAGAAATAAAACGCACAATAGTAAAAAAGCGAAGCGCATAAAAAAAAAACACGTCCGTTGCGATGCAAAGCGAATTACGTATGGTATTGAAATTTTTGGCAATGGAAGTTTAGCTAGCCAAAATAAATTAAAAGTGGCGCTAAATAACATAGCTCGTTATGTATTTAATTTAAAAAGAAACGAACACATCACCAGCCACGTAAATAAATTATTTGACTTGTCTTTAACCAACATAATTAACTATAAGATTTTAATTATTCTCCATAAGATTATATATACCAAGCAGCCTGAATATCTTTTTAGCAATCTTAGATTTAGCACGTCCCAGAGAACCAATAACATAGTTTGTTTAAGAACAAAACTTGCCTGTTCTGAAAAGCAGTTTTACATCTGGGCTGTTCGCCTTTGGAACCAGTTACCTACTCAATTAAAGACCATTAGAAACGCATCTCAATTTAGTAATAAGTTAAAAGCACACTATAGAGAAGTAATATAAAAATAATATATTCAAAATATAATAATATTATTGGAAATGCTAGTAATAATAATAATAATAATAATAGTAAAAATAATAATAATAATAATAATAATAGAGAAGTAATGTAAAAATAATATATTTAAAATATAATAATATTGATGGAAATGTTAGTATTAATAATAATAATAATAATAGTAAAAATAATACTTATAATAATAATAATAATATTAATAATAATAATTATAATAATAATGATAATAATAATAGTAAGTAATAATAATAGTAATAATAATTATAGAAAAATGCGAACAAAAGAATTATAAGATTGTAATGACTAGCGCACTGAATTATAAGTTGTTAAACTTGTAGCGTTAGGAACAAAAACACAAATAAACACAAACACAAATATTTCTACGTCTTAACGCTTCGCCGGTTCAGCTACAATTATTTATTCGATACATTATTTTTACTGAACAGCTCCTTAAACGATATACTATCGATTATTGTAATTCACCTATATGATAGTCGTCAGCATTACATCAGCTGTTAGCTCTGCTAGAGCTGCCAACCCTAAATATATGTAAAGGCTAAAAAACCCTCAACTCATAATAAATACTTGATCTCGTACAGTTTCCATATCGCGTGGAAGAGTCATAGAACTAGAAGGGGGGCACAACAGACCTCTCAGTTACCAAATCATTCATCGACGATTAAGGCTTATACAGGCAGGAGACATATTATTCTATTATTAATTCCCCTTTATATATATATATATTTTTTTTTTATATTAAAAAAGAACATTTCAATAAAGTTGTTACGATTTAACTGACTTTTATTGATTTTTTATTATCTTGTCGGAAATTTAATTTCCGTTTTTATACCCTTAACCCATAAAATGGGTAAATAAGGGTATAATGGTTTTGTGCAAAAGTATGTAACAAGCAGAAGGAAGCATCTCCGACCCTATAAAGTATATATATTCTTGATCAGCATCAACAGCCGAGACGATATAGCCATGTCCGTCTGTCCGTCTGTCTGTCCGTCTGTCTGTCTGTATGAACGCGTGGATCTCAGAGACTACAAGAGCTAGAGACTTCTGATTTTGTATTTAAGTTCTCCTATACCATGAGCAGAACAAGTTTGCTTCAAATTATCGATAACTATTCTGGTTTCCAATATACACATAATATCGATAACAATAAAATATCGAATTTGGAAAATCTAAAAATGAGGGTTGAAGTAATGGATAATGATAGAACTTTTCTGAAAATTTTGTCCAAATCGGTTGAGAAACACCGGAGATATTGAACTTAATCGATGGAAGCTAAGCTAGTATACCAAAGTCTTATATAAATTAAATATATTTATTGCAACTGGGTTCAGGGTATCTTCTAGTCGGGCTCTCCCGACTAGAGCCTTCTTACTTGTTTTCTTTACAAAGTAGTTTACATCTGTCAGCAATGTCAATTCGTGATATTTTTGTTTCGAAAAAATTTCGAGAACCGAATCTATTTTTTAAAGAGTGCTTTCAATTATATTAATATTTTTTTTTTTCACTGATGTTTCTCAGAAACAGCTTAATGTTTTGCTGTTATTTTTGAGGTTTTTCAGAAACAATTATTGTTTTTTAGCTGTTTAAAACAGAGAGCGATTATTTTTCCGCCAAAAAAAAAACCGGGTGCAGTTTAGCTCTTAAAAACAGTTTTTTTTTCTGTTTTAGATACCGGTTGTTGCTTAACTGTTTAATATAAAGAGCTGTTATTTTTTCTGGCTTTAAATACTGGGGTTTTTAAGCTGTTATTTTTGTGGTTTTCAAGAAACAGGTTGTTGTTTTACTGTTATTTTTTCCAGCTTAATAACAGTTGCTGTTAAAAACAGGGATTTTTCAGGTTAAAAAGCAGGTTGTTGATATATGTTTAAACGGAGAGCTGTTATATGTATGTTCAATATGCAGATATAACAGCCCACCAGTTTAACATCTATCAACAACCTGTTTTAAAAACAGCTTGCTGTTAGCTGTTATTTTTAAATAACAGTCAAACATCAACCTGTTTTTAAACCTGAAAAATCCCTGTTTTTTTGAGCAAAATTTACACCCCCCCACCCCTCAACTGTTTTTAAACCGGAAAAATAGCAGTCAGAGGTGAATAGTAGGGAACTGCCGGTTCTGTGTCAATTTATGACTTTTCATTTTTGACAGTTTAATTACCCCCCATTAATTTTATGACCCTTTTATCACCCCCTTGTTTTTTGACCCTTTTTTTGACCCCCTTCCATATCATAATTTATGACCCTTTTTATACCCTTAACCCATAAAATGGGTAAATAAGGGTATAATGGTTTTGTGCAAAAGTATGTAACAGGCAGAAGGAAGCATCTCCGACCCTATAAAGTATATATATTCTTGATCAGCATCAACAGCCGAGACGATATAGCCATGTCCGTCTGTCCGTCTGTCTGTCCGTCTGTCCGTCTGGCCGTCTGACCGTCTGTATGAACGCGTGGATCTCAGAGACTACAAGAGCTAGAGACTTCGGATTTTGTATTTAAGTTCTCCTATACCATGAGCAGAACAAGTTTGCTTCAAATTATCGATAGCTATTCTGGTTTCCGATATACACATAATATCGATAACAATAAAATATCGAATTTGGAAAATCTAAAAATGAGGGTTGAAGTAATGGATAATGATAGAGCTTTTCTGAAAATTTCGTCCAAATCGGTTAAGAAACACCGGAGATATTGAACTTAATCGATGGAAGCTAAGCCA
>JARNME010000141.1:0-36653 GCA_030179655.1 Scaptomyza flava
CGTTGCAGTCGGACGCAACCGACTGCGGTATACTCGATACCAGTATTAAAATTTTGATGCCCATCCATGTGGGATGTCAATTGCTATCTTCATACCAAATTTGGTGACTCTAGCTCGAAGTTTGTATAAAGTGGGGAAAGGGGGGCTGGGGGCGGTATGGGTGGACTATCATCCAAATTTTTGATGCAGATCTTTGTGGAATGTCAATTGCTATCTTCATAACAAATTTGGTGACTCTAGCTCAAAGTTTGTAAAAGTGGGGAAAGGGGGGCTGGGGGCGGTATGGTTGGGCGTGGCATCCAAATTTTTGCTGCAGATCCTTGGGGAATGTCAAATGCTACCTTCATACCAAATTTGGTGACTCTAGCTCAAAGTTTGTATAAAGTAGGGAAAGGGGGGCTGCGGGCGGTATGGTTGGGCGTGGCATCCAAATTTTTGCTGCAGATCCTTGTGGAATGTCAAATGCTACCTTGATACCAAATTTGTGACTCTAGCTCAAAGTTTGTATAAGGTGGGGACGAGGGGGGCTATGGGGCTGGGGGCGGTAGGGTTGGGCGTGGCATCCAAATTTTTGCTGCAGATCCTTGTGGAATGTCAAATGCTACCTTCATACCAAATTTGGTGACTCTAGTTCGAAGCATGTAAAAGGTGGGTGAAACGGGGGCTATGGGCTGGGGCGGTATGGGTGGGCGTGGCATTCAAATTTTTGCTTCCGATCCATGTGGGATGTCAATTGCTCTCTTCATACCAAATTTGGTGACTCTAGCTCGAAGTTTGTATTAAGTGGGGAAAGGGGGGCTGGGGGCGGTATGGTTGGGCGTGGCATCCAAATTTTTGCTGCAGATCCTTGTGGAATGTCAAATGCTACCTTCATACCAAATTTGGTGACTCTAGTTCGAAGCATGTAAAAGGTTTGAGAGGGGGCTATGGGGCTTGGGGCGGTATGGGTGGGCGTAGCATTCAAATTTTTGCTTCCGATCCATGTGGGATGTCAATGCTCTCTGATACCAAATTGGTGACTCTAGCTCGAAGTTGTAAAGTGGGAAAGGGGGCTGGGGCGGTTGGTGGGCGTGGATCCAATTTTTGTGCGATCTTGGGATGTCAATGCTACTTGATACAATTTGTGCTCTAGCTCAAGTTGTATAAGTGGGGAAAGGGGGGCTGGGGGCGGTATGGTTGGGCGTGGCATCCAAATTTTTGCTGCAGATCCTTGTGGAATGTCAAATGCTACCTTCATACCAAATTTGGTGACTCTAGTTCGAAGCATGTAAAAGGTGGTGAAAGGGGGGCTATGGGGCTTGGGGCGGTATGGGTGGGCGTGGCATTCAAATTTTTGCTTCCGATCCATGTGGGATGTCAATTGCTCTCTTCATACCAAATTTGGTGACTCTAGCTCGAAGTTTGTATTAAGTGGAAAGGGGGGCTGGGGGCAGTAAGGGTGGAATGGCATCAACATTTTTGATGCAGATCCATGTGGAATGTCAATTGCTACCTACATACAAAATTTTGTGACTCTAGCTCATAGTTTGTAGTTTGGGTGAAAGAGGTCGTTACCAGCTATCTATCTACCAAATTTGGGGGCTCTAGCTCCACTACTCTGGAAGATACACGCATTCCCGTTTTTGACGAAGCGTTGGGGTATCTGGGGGCGGCTAGGGCGGTATTGGTGGGCGTGGCATCCAAACTTTTGGTGCAGTTTTTTGGGGGGTCATCATCAGCTAACTTGGCACCAATTTGGTGGCTCTAGCTCAAAACTGTGGAGAATAGGCTTTTTGACTTTGAAAGCGGGGGGTCTGGGGGCGGAATGGGGGGGCGTGGCTCTAAAATTTTGATGCAGTTTTTTGGGAATGTAGTAGCTATCTTCTTACCAAATTGGTAGTTCTAGCTGTAAGGGTTGTGAAAATGCGGATTATCGTTGTGGATTTATCGAATTTATCGATTTGCCAGCCCCCAGTTATCGTAGAACCCCAATCTTGACACTTTAATATACTATCCCATAGATAAAGAGAATTGGAAAGTTTCAAGTCCCTAGCTTGAAGGGTGTGGAAAAAACTTGCACACATACGGACGGAGAGGACAGACGGACAGACACCATGACGGACATTGCACAAAACCAATATACTCTTTACCTTCGGTATCGAGTATAAAAACAAAAATCAAGTATCTTAACAATAACGAACGTAACAACAACAACAAAAATGGGTTTTCACGGTTATATGTCATAAATTGCCCAAAAATGCATGCAACACATTTTTTTCCTATGACTTTTTTCACTTTTTTACATTTAAAAAAAAAAGGGGCAAAAACGGGCACATGAAACTTTTTGCATTTAATAGAGGAATAATCAAAGAAATTAATTTAAAACAAGTGGAAACGTTGCAGTCGGACGCAACCGACTGCGGTATGCTTGATACCAGTATTGAAAATTTTGATGCCCATCCATGTGAGATGTCAATTGCTATCTTCATACCAAATTTGGTGACTCTAGCTCGAAGTTTGTAAAAAGTGGGGAAAGGGGGGCTGGGGCGGTATGGGTGGAATGTCATCCAAATTGTTGATGCAGATCTTTTTGGAATGTCAATTGCTATCTTCATACCAATTTGGTGACTCTAGCTCAAAGTTTGTAAAAGTGGGGAAGAGGGGCTGGGGGCGGTATGGTTGGGCGTGGCATTCAAATTTTTGCTGCAGATCCTTGTGGAATGTCAAATGCTACCTTCATACCAAATTTGGTGACTCTAGCTCAAAGTTTGTATAAAGTGGGGAAATGGGGGCTGGGGGCGGTATGGTTGGGCGTGGCATCCAAATTTTTGCTGCCGATCCTTGTGGAATGTCAAATGCTACTTCATACCAAATTTGGTGACTCTAGCTCGAAGTTTGTATAAAGTGGGGAAAGGGGGGCTGGGGGCGGTATGGTTGGGCGTGGCATCCAAATTTTTGCTGCAGATCCTTGTGGAATGTCAAATGCTACCTTCATACAAATTTGGTGACTCTAGCTCGAAGTTTGTATAAAGTGGGGAAAGGGGGGCTGGGGCGGTATCGTTGGGAGTGGCATCCAAATTTTTGCTGCAGATCCTTGTGGAATGTCAAGTGCTACCTTCATACCAAATTTGGTGACTCTAGCTCAAAGTTTGTATAAGGTGGGGAAAGGGGGGCTGGTGGGGGCGGTATGGTTGGGCGTGGCATCCAAATTTTTGCTGCAGATCCTTGTGGAATGTCAAATGCTACCTTCATACCAAATTTGGTGACTCTAGTTCGAAGCATGTAAAAGGTGGTGAAACGGGGGCTATGGGGCTTGGGGCGGTATGGGTGGGCGTGGCATTCAAATTTTTGCTGCCGATCTATGTGGGATGTCAATTGCTCTCTTCATACCAAATTTGGTGACTCTAGCTCGAAGTTTGTATAAGTGGGGAAGGGGGGCTGGGGCGGTATGGTTGGGCGTGGCATCCAAATTTTTGCTGCAGATCCTTGTGGAATGTCAATGCTACCTTCATACCAAATTTGGTGACTCTAGCTCAAAGTTTGTATAAGGTGGGGAAAGGGGGGCTGGCGGGCGGTATGGTTGGGCGTGGCATCCAAATTTTGCTGCAGATCCTTGTGGAATGTCAAATGCTACCTTCATACCAAATTTGGTGACTCTAGTTCGAAGCATGTAAAAGGTGGTGGAACGGGGGCTATGGGCTTGGGCGGTATGGGTGGGCGTGGCATTCAAATTTTTGCTGCCGATCCATGTGGGATGTCAATGCTCTCTTCATACCAAATTTGGTGACTCTAGCTCGAAGTTTGTATAAGTGGGGAAAGGGGGGCTGGGGGCGGTATGGTTGGGCGTGGCATCCAAATTTTTGCTGCAGATCCTTGTGGAATGTCAAATGCTACCTTCATACCAAATTTGGTGACTCTAGCTCAAAGTTTGTATAAGGTGGGGAAAGGGGGCGGAATGGATGGGCAGGCTCCAAAACTTTGATGCAGATTGTTGGGGGTCGTTGCCAGCTATCTTCCTACCAAATTTGGTGGCTCCAGCTCCACTACTCTGGAAGATACACGCATTCCCGTTTTTTTACGAAGCGTTGGAGCTCTGGGGGCGGCTACGGCGGTACTGGTGGGCGTGGCATCCAAACTTTTGGTGCAGTTTTTTGGGGGGTCATCATCAGCTAAATTGGCACCGATTTGGTGGCTCTAGCTCAAAACTGTGGGAGATATAGGCTTTTTGATTTTAAAATTCGGGGGGTCTGGGGGCGGAATGGGGGGGCGTGGCTCCAAAATTTTTGATGCAGTTTTTTGGGGTTGCTAGTAGCTATCTTCTTACCAAATTTGGTAGTTCTAGCTGTAAGGGTGTGTGAAATATGCGGATTTATCGTTTTTAAGTTATCGAATTTATCGATTTGCCAGCCCCCCAGTTATCGTAGAACCCCAATCTTGACACTTTAATTTACTATCCCATAGAAAAGAGAATTGGAAAGTTTCAAGTCCCTAGCTTGAAGGGTGTGGAAAAAACTTGCACACATACGGACGGACAGACGGACAGACGGACAGACACCATGACGGACATTGCACAAAACCAATATACTCTTTACCTTCGGTATCGAGTATAAAAATGTTTATAATATATTACACGATGGAGGAAGAGAGTTCAGCCAGTCCAGCAAGCTAAGCCCCGTTGAGCTGAGCTCGGTCATTAACTTCCCGAAGATAAACTGAAAGCAATGATTTGATTAAGGAGAGAAAGGTCTCATTAGAGAACACTTGGTATAAGTTATTATATTGGACGCATAAGACACGAAGTGGACTGTGCATAGCGTAATCTGTTGTGCACGTTTTCAAAATAACGGGCGAAAATTTCTAGTGGGTCTGGAAGGAATAGAGAAATGGAGATGACCTAAAAGAAAAGAAGAATCTATATCACCAGTAATCAATTTGTGCAGGAAGGCAACACCAAGGACTATCCTACGATTGTTCATCGACGGGAGGTTAAGGAGAAGAAGCCTACTGGAAAGCGAAAGTTACTATCCCAATTTAAGCCTCGTTAAGCAAAAAGCAGAAACTGCTTCTGTACAGATTCGATACGATCCTGGTTATTTCTATACTGGGGGCTCCATATACAAGAGCAGTACTCTATGATAGGGCGGACAAAAGAAGTGCACAGAGTTTTCGTAACGTAAGGATCGTTTAAAAGTACAACATAAACAAAACAAAGCGAATTCAAAGCAATACACAGCGTTCGTTAATTCACGAGCGAGACTTCGTTTTTGACCACTTTTCTCTGCCGCAACACCAATACTATCATATTCGTTTGCAAGCAGAGACAATTGTTGTACAACAACCACACACTATTTGAACTTTTGACTGCCTATCGGTGTAAGTTACTGGGGCGAAATAACGTAGCGAGTGTTACAGCGGCGATCTAACGCAGCGAATTGACATTTATGTTTTACGCTACCCGCGCGTATAGATGTTAACACATCAAAAGGGAGTTTTATTGGAAAAATATGACGAAGGGACATCACCCATTACGTAAAGGCATGCGAAAAATGTTTTAAAGCTAAGGTTCTTAACATTAGTAGAACTCTTTAAAATAAAACAACAAAACAAAACAAGTGGAAACGTAGCGTCGGACGCAACCGACTGCGGTATACTCGATACCAGTATTTAAAATTTTGATGCCCATCCATGTGAGATGTCAATTGCTACCTTCATACCAAATTTGGTGACTCTAGTTCGAAGCATGTAAAAGGTGGTGAAACGGAGGCTATGGGGCTTGGGGCGGTATGGGTGGGCGTGGCATTCAAATTTTTGCTTCCGATCCATGTGGGATGTCAAATGCTCTCTTCATACCAAATTTGGTGACTCTAGCTCGAAGTTTGTATAAGGTGGGGAAAGGGGGGCTGGGGGCGGTATGGTTGGGCTTGGCATCCAAATTTTTGCTGCAGATCCTTGTGGAATGTCAAATGCTACCTTCATACCAAATTTGGTGACTCTAGCTCAAAGTTTGTATAAGGTGGGGAAAGGGGGGCGGAATGGATGGGCAAGGCTCCAAAACTTTGATGCAGATTGTTGGGGGTCGTTGCCAGCTATCTTCCTACCAAATTTGGTGGCTCCAGCTCCACTACTCTGGAAGATACACGCATTCCCGTTTTTTACGAAGCGTTGGAGCATCTGGGGGCGGCTACGGCGGTACTGGTGGGCGTGGCATCCAAACTTTTGGTGCAGTTTTTGGGGGGTCATCATCAGCTAAATTGGCACCGAATTTGGTGGCTCTAGCTCAAAAACTGTGGGAGATATAGGCTTATTTGATTTTAAAATTCGGGGGGTCTGGGGGCGGAATGGGGGGGCGTGGCTCCAAAATTGGGGGTTGCTAGTAGCTATCTTCTTACCAAATTTGGTAGTTCTAGCTGTAAGGGTGTGTGAAATATGCGGATTTATCGTTTTTAAGTTATCGAATTTATCGATTTGCCAGCCCCCCAGTTATCGTAGAACCCCAATCTTGACACTTTAATTTTCTATCCCATAGATAAAGAGAATTGGAAAGTTTCAAGTCCCTAGCTTGAAGGGTGTGGAAAAAACTTGCACACATACGGACGGACAGACGGACAGACACCATGACGGACATTGCACAAAACCAATATACTCTTTACCTTCGGTATCGAGTATAAAAATGTTTATATATATATGACACGATGGAGGAAGAGAGTTCAGCCAGTCCAGCAAGCTAAGCCCCGTTGAGCTGAGCTCGGTCATTAACTTCCCGAAGATAAACTGAAAGCAATGATTTGATTAAGGAGAGAAAGGTCTCATTAGAGAACACTTGGTATAAGTTATTATATTGGACGCATAAGACACGAAGTGGACTGTGCATAGCGTAATCTGTTGTGCACGTTTTCAAAAATAACGGGCGAAAATTTCTAGTGGGTCTGGAAGGAATAGAGAAATGGAGATGACCTAAAAGAAAAGAAGAATCTATATCACCAGTAATCAATTTGTGCAGGAAGGCAACACCAAGGACTATCCTACGATTGTTCATCGACGGGAGGTTAAGGAGAAGAAGCCTACTGGAAAGCGAAAGTTACTATCCCAATTTAAGCCTCGTAAAGCAAAAAGCAGAAACTGCTTCTGTACAGATTCGATACGATCCTGGTTATTTCTATACTGGGGGCTCCATATACAAGAGCAGTACTCTATGATAGGGCGGACAAAAGAAGTGTACAGAGTTTTCGTAACGTAAGGATCGTTTAAAAGTACAACATAAACAAAACAAAGCGCATTCAAAGCAATACACAGCGTTCGTTAATTCACGAGCGAGACTTCGTTTTTGACCACTTTTCTCTGCCGCAACACCAATACTATCATATTCGTTTGCAAGCAGAGACAATTGTTGTACAACAACCACACACTATTTGAACTTTTGACTGCCTATCGGTGTAAGTTACTGGGGCGAAATAACGTAGCGAGTGTTACAGCGGCGAAATAACGCAGCGAATTGACATTTGTGATTTTACGCTACCCGCGCGTATAGATGTTAACACATCAAAAAGGGAGTTTTATTGGAAAAATATGACGAAAGACATCACCCATTACGTAAAGGCATGCGAAAAATGTTTAAAGCTAAGGTTCTTAACAATTAGTAGAACTCTTTAAAATAAAACAACAAAACAAAACAAGTGGAAACGTAGCAGTCTGACGCAACCGACTGCGGTATACTCGATACCAGTATTTAAAATTTTGATGCCCATCCATGTGAGATGTCAATTGCTACCTTCATACCAAATTTGGTGACTCTAGTTCGAAGCATGTAAAAGGTGGTGAAACGGGGGCTATGGGGCTTGGGGCGGTATGGGTGGGCGTGGCATTCAAATTTTTGCTGCCGATCCATGTGGGATGTCAATTGCTCTCTTCATACCAAATTTGGTGACTCTAGCTCGAAGTTTGTATAAAGTGGGGAAAGGGGGGCTGGGGACGGTATGGTTGGGCGTGGCATCCAAATTTTTGCTGCAGATCCTTGTGGAATGTCAAATGCTACCTTGATACCAAATTTGTTGACTCTAGCTCAAAGTTTGTATAAGGTGGGGAAAGGGGGGCTATGGGGCTGGGGGCGGTATGGTTGGGCGTGGCACCCAAATTTTTGCTGCAGATCCTTGTGGAATGTCAAATGCTACCTTCATACCAAATTTGGTGACTCTAGTTCGAAGCATGTAAAAGGTGGTGAAAGGCTATGGGGCTTGGGGCGGTATGGGTGGGCGTGGCATTCAAATTTTTGCTTCCGATCCATGTGGGATGTCAAATGCTCTCTTCATACCAAATTTGGTGACTCTAGCTCGAAGTTTGTATAAGGTGGGGAAAGGGGGGCTGGGGGCGGTATGGTTGGGCTTGGCATCCAAATTTTTGCTGCAGATCCTTGTGGAATGTCAAATGCTACCTTCATACCAAATTTGGTGACTCTAGCTCAAAGTTTGTATAAAGTGGGGAAAGGGGGGCGGAATGGATGGGCTAGGCTCCAAAACTTTGATGCAGATTGTTGGGGGTCGTTGCCAGCTATCTTCCAACCAAATTTGGTGGCTCTAGCTCCACTACTCTGGAAGATACACGCATTCCCGTTTTTGACGAAGCGTTGGGGCATCTGGGGGCGGCTAGGGCGGTATTGGTGGGCGTGGCATCCAAACTTTTAGTGCAGTTTTTGGGGGGTCATCATCAGCTAAATTGGCACCAAATTGGTGGCTCTAGCTCAAAAACTGTGGGAGATATAGGCTTTTTTGACTTTAAAATGCGGGGGGTCTGGGGGCGGAATGGGGGGGCGTGGCTCCAAAAATATTGATGCAGTTTTTTGGGGGTTGCTAGTAGCTATCTTCTTACCAAATTTGGTAGTTCTAGCTGTAAGGGTGTGTGAAATATGCGGATTTATCGTTTTTGAGTTATCGAATTTATCGATTTGCCAGCCCCCCAGTTATCGTAGAACCCCAATCTTGACACTTTAATTTACTATCCCATAGAAAAAGAGAATTGGAAAGTTTCAAGTCCCTAGCTTGAAGTGTGTGGAAAAAACTTGCACACATACGGACGGACAGACGGACAGACGGACAGACGGACAGACACTATGACGGACATTGCACAAAACCAATATACTCTTTACCTTCGGTATCGAGTATAAAAATGTTTATATATATATGACACGATGGAGGAAGAGAGTTCAGCCAGTCCAGCAAGCTAAGCCCCGATGAGCTGAGCTCGGTCATAAACTTCCCGAAGATAAACTGAAAGCAATGATTTGATTAAGGAGAGAGAGGTCTCATTAGAGAACACTTGGTATAAGTTATTATATTGGACGCATAAGACACGAAGTGGACTGTGCATAGCGTAATCTGTTGTGCACGTTTTCAAAAATAACGGGCGAAAATTTCTAGTGGGTCTGGAAGGAATAGAGAAATGGCGATGACCTAAAAGAAAAGAAGAATCTATATCACCAGTAATCAATTTGTGCAGGAAGGCAACACCAAGGACAATCCTACGATTGTTCATCGACGGGAGGTTAAGGAGAAGAATCCTACTGGATAGCGAAAGTTACTATCCCAATTTAAGCCTCGTAAAGCAAAAAGCAGAAACTGCTTCTGTACAGATTCGATACGATCCTGGTTATTTCTATACTGGGGGCTCCATATACAAGAGCAGTACTCTATGATAGGGCGGACAAAAGAAGTGTACAGAGTTTTCGTAACGTAAGGATCGTTTAAAAGTACAACATAAACAAAACAAAGCGAATTCAAAGCAATACACAGCGTTCGTTAATTCACGAGCGAGACTTCGTTTTTGACCACTTTTCTCTGCCGCAACACCAATACTATCATATTCGTTTGCAAGCAGAGACAATTGTTGTACAACAACCACACACTATTTGAACTTTTGACTGCCTATCGGTGTAGGTTACTGGGGCGAAATAACATAGCGAGTGTTACAGCGGCGAAATAACGCAGCGAATTGACATTTGTGATTTTACGCTACCCGCGCGTATAGATGTTAACACATCAAAAAGGGAGTTTTATTGGAAAAATATGACGAAAGACATCACCCATTACGTAAAGGCATGCGAAAAATGTTTAAAGCTAAGGTTCTTAAACATCCAAAAACTACGACAATTATAACACCAACCCCAGCTACAGCATTTGACATCACAATAATTGACACAATAGGACGTCTACCTAGGACGGAAAAAGGGTACGAATATGCAATAACAATTATATGTGACCTAACTAAGTATCTGGTTTCAATTCCAATCCCAAACAAAAGTGCTAAAAAAAAGTTGCAAGGGCAATTTTTGAAAACTTTGTATTAACTTACGGACCAATGAGTACTATCCTAACAGACATGGGAACAGAATACATGAATTCAATATTAACAGAATTATGTACAATTTGTGTTATAAATAAACAAAACTCCACAATTCATCATTGTCAAACTCTTGGAACAGTAGAAAGAAGTCGAAGAACATTTAACGAATATATAAGATCATGTATCTCCCTAAAAAAAGACAATTGGGACGAATACATACAATACTTTACATACTGCTTTCACGAAACACCATCAACTGCCTATGGCTATTGCCCTTTCGAACTTGTGTTTGGTAAAGGCCTGTTTACTCTCGACATAACTTAATATAACATAACGTAAGATGCAGCTCACTTAACTTAAGGAATGTATGCGTTTACTCTCAACATAACTTAGCTTAAGAAATCAGTTTGCAGTGCTGTACAATTGTGTTAGCTGTGTTGTTAAATAAAATAAAATATATTGACCGCTCGTTGGGGCACTTTGAATACAACGTTGCTACCAAGTTCTGTGGCAGTTGCAGTCCAAACTGCTCTTATTTTAATGTTATTTTTAAACTCTTTTGACTTTTTGTCCTAAATCAAACTATGGTTTTGCACTAAAATTATTAACTTCTGCTCATCCATTTTGAATAAGTTGTTTAATTGTAGTTGACTAACGTTTTGCAAGACTGATTTCGAACAGCTGTTCGCTATTCGCGTAAATCAACACTGTTCGAATTAAGTTATTTCTGCAACCTGCAGGTTCAAAATTAAGTTATATTCTGTTAAGTTATGTTATGTTGAGAGTAAACGCTAACATTGAGAGCCATAAGGTAGATTGAGTCAGCTGACTCTTAAGTTATGTTATGTTAAGTTAGTAAACAGGCCTTAAGCAACCAATAAATTTTGCATTCTAAACAAACGCTATAGATCCAATTTAAAATATAGAAGATTACTACAAGGGATTAAAATATAAAATACAAATGGCTAACTATTAAGCATAACAATTAGTAGAACTCTATAAAATAAAACAACAAAACAAAACAAGTGGAAACGTAGCAGTCGGACGCAACCGACTGCGGTATACTCGATACCAGTATTAAAAATTTTGATGCCCATCCATGTGAGATGTCAATTGCTATCTTCATACCAAATTTGGTGACTCTAGCTCGAAGTTTGTATAAAGTGGGGAGAGGGGGGCTGGGGGCGCTATGGGTGGAATATCATCCAAATTTTTGATGCAGATCTTTGTGGAATGTCAATTGCTATCTTCATAACAAATTTGGTGACTCTAGCTCAAAGTTTGTAAAAGTGTGGAAAGGGGGGCTGGGGGCGGTATGGTTGGGCGTGGCATTCAAATTTTTGCTGCAGATCCTTGTGGAATGTCAAATGCTACCTTCATACCAAATTTGGTGACTCTAGCTCAAAGTTTGTATAAAGTGGGGAAATGGGGGCTGGGGGCGGTATGGTTGGGCGTGGCATCCAAATTTTTGCTGCAGATCCTTGTGGAATGTCAAATGCTGCCTTGATACCAAATTTGTTGACTCAAGCTAAAAGTTTGTATAAGGTGGGGACAGGGGGGCTATGGGGCTGGGGGCAGTATGGTTGGGCGTGGCATCCAAATTTTTGCTGCAGATCCTTGTGGAATGTCAAATGCTACCTTCATACCAAATTTGGTGACTCTAGTTCGAAGCATGTAAAAGGTGGTGAAAGGGGGGCTATGGGGCTTGGGGCGGTATGGGTGGGCGTGGCATCCAAATTTTTGCTGCCGATCCATGTGGGATGTCAATTGCTCGTTCATACCAAATTTGGTGACTCTAGCTCGAAGTTTGTATAAAGTGGGGAAAGGGGGGCTGGGGGCGGTATGGTTGGGCGTGGCATCCAAATTTTTGCTGCAGATCCTTGTGGAATGTCAAATGCTACCTTGATACCAAATTTGTTGACTCTAGCTCAAAGTTTGTATAAGGTGGGGAAAGGGGGGCTATGGGGCTGGGGGCGGTATGGTTGGGCGTGGCATCCAAATTTTTGCTGCAGATCCTTGTGGAATGTCAAATGCTACCTTCATACCAAATTTGGTGACTCTAGTTCGAAGCATGTAAAAGGTGGGGAAAGGGGGGCTATGGGGCTGGGGGCGGTATGGTTGGGCGTGGCATCCAAATTTTTGCTGCAGATCCTTGTGGAATGTCAAATGCTACCTTCATACCAAATTTGGTGACTCTAGCTCGAAGCATGTAAAAGGTGGTGAAAGGGGGGCTATGGGGCTTGGGGCGGTATGGGTGGGCGTGGCTTTCAAATTTTTGCTGCCGATCCATGTGGGATCTCAATTGCTCTCTTCATACAAAATTTGGTGACTCTAGCTCGAAGTTTGTATAAAGTGGGGAAAGTGGGGCTGGGGGCGTAATGGTTGGGCGTGGCATCCAAATTTTTGCTGCAGATCCTTGTGGAATGTCAAATGCTACCTTCATACCAAATTTGGTGACTTTAGCCCAAAGTTTGTATGGATGGGCTAGGCTCCAAAACTTTGATGCAGATTGTTGGGGGTCGTTGCCAGCTATCTTCCTACCAAATTTGGTGGCTCTAGCTCCACTACTCTGGAATATACATGCATTCCCGTTTTTGACGATGCGTTGGGGCAGATGGGGGTGGCTAGGGCGGTATTGGTGGGCATGGCATCCAAACTTTTGATGCTGTTTATTGGGGGTCATCATCATCTATGTTGGCACCAAATTTGGTGACTCTAGCTAAAAAACTGTGGGAGATATAGGCTTTTCTGATTACTAAATGCGGGGGGGCTGGGGGCGGGATGGGTGCGCGTGGCTCCAAAACTTTGATGCAGTTCTTTTGGGGTTGTTACCAGCTATCTTCCTACCAAATTTGGTGGCTCTAGCTCCACTACTCTGGAATATACATGCATTCCCGTTTTTGACGATGCGTTGGGGCAGATGGGGGTGGCTAGGGCGGTATTGGTGGGCATGGCATCCAAACTTTTGATGCTGTTTATTGGGGGTCATCATCATCTATGTTGGCACCAAATTTGGTGACTCTAGCTAAAAAACTGTGGGAGATATAGGCTTTTCTGATTACTAAATGCGGGGGGGCTGGGGGCGGGATGGGTGGGCGTGGCTCCAAAACTTTGATGCAGTTCTTTTGGGGTTGTTACCAGCTATCTTCCTACCAAATTTGGTGGCTCTAGCTCCACTACTCTGGAAGATACACGCATTCCCGTTTTTTACGAAGCGTTGGGGCATCTGGGGGCGGCTAGGGCGGTATTGGTGGGCGTGGCATCCAAACTTTTGGTGCAGTTTTTGGGGGGTCATCATCAGCTAAATTGGCACCAAATTTGGTGGCTCTAGCTCAAAAACTGTGGGAGATATAGGCTTTTTTGCCTTTAAAATGCGGGGGGTCTGGGGGTGGAATGGGGGGGCGTGGCTCCAAAATTTTTGATGCATTTTTTTGGGGGTTGCTAGTAGCTATCTTCTTACCAAATTTGGTAGTTCTAGCTGTAAGGGTGTGTGAAATATGCGGATTTTTCGTATTTGAGTTATCGAATTTATCGATTTGCCAGCCCCTCAGTTATCGTAGAACCCCAATCTTGACACTTTAATTTACTATCCCATAGAAAAAGAGAATTGGAAAGTTTCAAGTCCCTAGCTTGAAGGGTGTGGAAAAAACTTGCACACATACGGACGGACAGACGGACAGACGGACAGACGGACGGACGGACAGACGGACAGACGGACAGACACCATGACGGACATTGCACAAAACCAATATACCTTCGGTATCGAGTATAAAAATTAATTTTTTATAAATGAGCTGGCCAATAAACCGCTTTCGAACATTGATATTATAAACTTCGCACGCAAACATATCCCACATTTTAGAGGGGTTTACATGAGAAACGCCTTACCGAAAAATGGAAGAAAAAGAGAATGCGGCATCGTTAATTTGGACTCGTCAACTGGAGCTGGAACTCATTGGGTAGCTTACTATAAGGCGGATGAGGAATGCAGATATTTTGATAGTTTTGGAAATTTGCCACCCCCTATAGAACTTATAAGATATTTGGGCGAGAACATTCAATACAATTATAATCAAGTACAACAATTTGGTACTTTTAACTGCGGTCACTTATGTCTTAAGTTTTTAATGCTCACTTCAAAATCTTTTTTAAAATAATTTTTATATCAATTAAAATAAATACTTTACATTTAAATGGTTTAATAAAGAAGAAAAAAAAATTTATCATTTTTGAGTTTATATATATAAATATTGTCTTTAAACTATCTCAGTTTGTTTGGAGTATCTGATTAGTTCACATATAGCAAGCCCACTGTTTCTTGAAAACCAAAAACATAAAAAATAACAACAAATAGCAGAAAACAAGTAAGAAGGCTCTAGTCGGGAGAGCCCGAAGAAATTTTCAGAAAAGTTCTATCATTATCCATTACTTCAACCCTCATTTTTAGATTTTCCAAATTCGATATTTTATTGTTATCGATATTATGTGTATATCGGAAACCAGAATATTTATCGATAATTTGAAGATAACTTGTTCTGCTCATGGTATAGGAGAACTTAAATACAAAATCAGAAGTCTCTAGCTCTTGTAGTCTCTGAGATCCACGCGTTCATACAGACGGACAGACGGACAGACAGACGGACAGACGGACATGGCTATATCGTCTCGGCTGTTGATGCTGATCAAGAATATATATACTTTATAGGGTCGGAGATGCTTCCTTCTGCCTGTTACATACTTTTGCACAAAACCATTATACCCTTATTTACCCATTTTATGGGTTAAGGGTATAAAAAAACACTATTTCTGAAAAACATAAAAAATAACAGCAAAACAAGGACAGAACAACCCGTTATTAAAACCACCCTCTTTTACGCTCGCTGATCAAGTTTATTGGCTTACTATCATAAATATACTAAAATGAATGAGCATATACTAAAGGAGCTAACAAAAACAAGAAACGCGTTAAAAAGAAAATTTCGAAGTATTAAATTAGGTAAAGCCGCAAATGAATACCAGTTGGAGGAAACATTTAAGCCTATAACAGAACCACTCAAAAAGATTATTAAAGGAAATAGGGAAATTAAGCCATACCCCCGAATCAAAAAAGAAGAGAAAGATAAAAGTGTAAATGAGGTGGCAGAGAATGGAAATAATACTAGTGAATTTTAATACTTACTCATTTTCATTACTTACTCATTTTTGTTAATTATTTTGAAATTAATCAATTTAATTCAACATGTTAGGCCAAAACGAAATCTGTGATCAAATGACTTGAAAAAAAAACAATAACGACCTGTTTCTAAAGGTTTTTGACATTACATATTTTTAAGACAAAAAAAAATATAAATAGCGTTTATTTTGACAAATTTTGTTGCGTGACTTTAACTGTAAGTTATCTTTAATCATGATTCTATGATCTCATGTTTAATCATGTCCTTTTATAACACTCAGTTAAAACAATAACAAATTGCCACGAAATTTATTCGGTGAACTTAAGCAATGAAGTCTCACATTTTGAATAGACACTAATAAATCTATTCAAACTAAAGTTTGGCGGTGCCAGCTGACATGTGGGAAGTATGATGCATCATTGTTTGCTGTTAATGTTGTGTTGGTTTTAAGAGTGTGGTTTTGGCTGCTTAGAACAGCAGCGTTCCCATGCCACCCATTTCGGATTGTTCTTTAACAAAAATCTCCAAGTATTGATAGATGATCGTCATAGCCAGCAAAATACCCGTGCCCGATCCAATAGCGCCCAGTAAATCGGCCATAACGGAAAGAGCACCAATGCACAAACCGCCAAAGGCAGCTGCCGTTGGAATATAACGATTCAGTTCATGAATCATTGAGTTCTCGCGATGGCCGCGCATCACCATGTGCTGTTCTTTTAGCTGTTTGGCAACATCCTTAGCTGAGCTGCCAGAGACATCGATCCATGTCTTGGAAAAGAATGCACAGGAACCCAGCATAAAAACAATGTAGAGCAGCGCGTGTATGGGATCAGTGAGTATATGGCCAACACTCTCTGGTGGCGACAGATAATAGCATAAGCCACCAATAGGATACGAACGTGCTGGGCCACCACCTCCAACATCGGCCCAGACGCCAAGCAAGTTGATGAAGAAATTGACTTGGAATTTGACGGCCAACATCTGGGAGATGACATACAAGTTAGAGACCAAAGCAGACTGCAGTACAATGGGTATGTTAGATGTGTAGAATAGTTTAATTGGATAGCTGCTATACTGGCCGCGATAGCGTGCGCTCTTGATAGGCAAATCGACGCGAAAGCCTTGGAAGTAGATAACGACAGCAAACACCAAAATTGTGGCCAGCAGGTTCATCAAGTTAGGTAAGTTCTGGCGATAGAAAGCCTCGCGCAGAGCACGCACTTTATCATTGCGTGTGGCCATTAAATGGAACAGAGCAATTACAGCGCCCTCAAACTCAGTGCCTCGTCCCGTTGTTACCGTGGTGGGTGAGAAAGCCTTCCACACAATCGTCTCGCAAATATTGGTCGCAATGAAAAGCGATATACCAGAGCCCAAGCCATATCCCTTCTGTAGCAGCTCATCAAGCAAAAGCACAATAAGACCAGCAGCAAACAGTTGAATAATGATCAGCAGACAAACGCCGGCGCCAATCTCAGATGGATCACCGTACATGCCAGTCATAACATAGACAATCGCCTGGCCAATTGTTATAACCATGCCGAACAGCTTCCGAGCGCCATTGAACAGAGCACGATCTTTGGGCGTATCGCCGACCTCAATGATCTTGGCGCCAGCGAAAAGCTGCATAATCAAACCAGATGTTACAATGGGTGAGATGCCCAATTCCATAAGTGTGCCACGGTTTGAAGCGAGGATCACACGTATCCAGTAAAATGGATCTGCTGAATCGGAGCTCATGATACCAAACAATGGAATCGGACAGCAGACCAGAAAAATGAAAAGTGTTATGGCTGTCCATAGTACTTTTTCTCTAAATTGAATTTTGCGCTCGGGCTTTGCAATTTCCGGCAAAATACTGCAAAAAGGCTTGATAACTTCCAGGAATTTGATTCCCATTGTATTTGGCTTAATATAACGTCCGGTAGGAATATAAACTTAAAAGTTGTATTGCAACACTTTCTTTATGAAATTAAGAAAGTTGTCCTCCTCTGATGAAATGCCCCAGCGGACACAACTACCGCTTCAAATGACAAGAACCCAATGACGCAATAGATGGGGAAATTGATGAAAAACTATCATCATGTACTACATTTGACAGATTATAATCTTTATTGCCTGCTGTAGCGAGGTTAGTATAGCTTTGTTCACTCGATATAAGCGAATCATGGATTGACTGTTTTTCATCAATTTCCCCATCTATTGCGTCATAAAATTCACTAGTATTATTTCCATTCTCTGCCACCTCATTTACACTTTTATCTTTCTCTTCTTTTTTGATTCGGGGGTATGGCTTAATTTCCCTATTTCCTTTAATAATCTTTTTGAGTGGTTCTGTTATAGGCTTAAATGTTTCCTCCAACTGGTATTCATTTGCGGCTTTACCTAATTTAATACTTCGAAATTTTCTTTTTAACGCGTTTCTTGTTTTGTTAGCTCCTTTAGTATATGCTCATTCATTTAGTATATTTATGATAGTAAGCCAATAACCTTGATCAGTGTTTTTTTCTGTTATTTGTTGTTATTTTTCAGAAACAGTGTTTATACTCGATACCGAAGGTAAAGAGTATATTGGTTTTGTGCAATGTCCGTCATGGTGTCTGTCCGTCTGTCCGTCCGTCCGTCTGTCCGTCTGTCCGTCCGTATGTGTGCAAGTTTTTTCCACACACTTCAAGCTAGGGACTTGAAACTTTCCAATTCTCTTTTTCTATGGGATAGTAAATTAAAGTGTGAAGATTGGGGTTCTACGATAACTGGGGGGCTGGCAAATCGATAAATTCGATAACTCAAAAACGATAAATCCGCATATTTCACACACCCCTTACAGCTAGAACTACCAAATTGGTAAGAAGATAGCTACTAGCAACCCCCAAAAAACTGCATCAAAAATTTTGGAGCCACGCCCCCCCCATTCCACCCCTAGACCCCCCGCATTTTAAAGTCAAAAAAGCCTATATCTCCCACAGTTTTTGAGCTAGAGCCACCAAATTTGGTGCCAATTTAGCTGATGATGACCCCCCAAAAACTGCACCAAAAGTTTGGATGCCACGCCCACCAATACCGCCCTAGCCGCCCCCAGATGCCCCAACGCTTCGTAAAAAACGGGAATGCGTGTATCTTCCAGAGTAGTGGAGCTAGAGCCACCAAATTTGGTAGGAAGATAGCTGGTAACGACCCCAAAAGAACTGCATCACTACACCATTATACCCTTATTTACCCATTTTATGGTTTAAGGGTATAAAAAAACACTGTTTCTGAAAAACATAAAAAATAACAGCAAAACAAGGACAGAAACAACCTGTTATTAAAACCACCCTCTTTTACGCTCGCTGATCAAGTTTATTGGCTTACTATCATAAATATACTGAAATGAATGAGCATATACTAAAGGAGCTAACAAAAACAAGAAACGCGTTAAAAAGAAAATTTCGAAGTATTAAATTAGGTAAAGCCGCAAATGAATACCAGTTGGAGGAAACATTTAAGCCTATAACAGAACCACTCAAAAAGATTATTAAAGGAAATAGGGAAATTAAGCCATACCCCCGAATCAAAAAAGAAGAGAAAGATAAAAGTGTAAATGAGGTGGCAGAGAATGGAAATAATACTAGTGAATTTTAATACTTACTCATTTTCATTACTTACTCATTTTTGTTAATTATTTTGAAATGAATCAATTTAATTTAACATGTTAGGCCAAAACGAAATCTGTGATCAAATGACTTGAAAAGTAAACAATAACGACCTGTTTCTAAAGGTTTTTGACATTACATATTTTTAAGACAAAAAAAAAATATAAATAGCGTTTATTTTGACAAATTTTGTTGCGTGACTTTAACTGTAAGTTATCTTTAATCATGATTCTATGATCTCATGTTTAATCATGTCCTTTTATAACACTCAGTTAAAACAATAACAAATTGCCACGAATTTATTCGGTGAACTTAAGCAATGAAGTCTCACATTTTGAATAGACACTAATAAATCTATTCAAACTAAAGTTTGGCGGTGCCAGCTGACATGTGGGAAGTATGATGCATCATTGTTTGCTGTTAATGTTGTGTTGGTTTTAAGAGTGTGGTTTTGGCTGCTTAGAACAGCAGCGTTCCCATGCCACCCATTTCGGATTGTTCTTTAACAAAAATCTCAAAGTATTGATAGATGATCGTCATAGCCAGCAAAATACCCATGCCCGATCCAATAGCGCCCAGTAAATCGGCCATAACGGAAAGAGCACCAATGCACAAACCGCCAAAGGCAGCTGCCGTTGGAATATAACGATTCAGTTCATGAATCATTGAGTTCTCGCGATGGCCGCGCATCACCATGTGCTGTTCTTTTAGCTGCTTGGCAACATCCTTAGCTGAGCTGCCAGAGACATCGATCCATGTCTTGGAAAAGAATGCACAGGAACCCAGCATAAAAACAATGTAGAGCAGCGCGTGTATGGGATCAGTGAGTATATGGCCAACACTCTCTGGTGGCGACAGATAATAGCATAAGCCACCAATAGGATACGAACGTGCTGGGCCACCACCTCCAACATCGGCCCAGACGCCAAGCAAGTTGATGAAGAAATTGCCTTGGAATTTGACGGCCAACATCTGGGAGATGACATACAAGTTAGAGACCAAAGCAGACTGCAGTACAATGGGTATGTTAGATGTGTAGAATAGTTTAATTGGATAGCTGCTATACTGGCCGCGATAGCGTGCGCTCTTGATAGGCAAATCGACGCGAAAGCCTTGGAAGTAGATAACGACAGCAAACACCAAAATTGTGGCCAGCAGGTTCATCAAGTTAGGTAAGTTCTGGCGATAGAAAGCCTCGCGCAGAGCACGCACTTATCATTGCGTGTGGCCATTAAATGGAACAGAGCAATTACAGCGCCCTCAAACTCAGTGCCTCGTCCCGTTGTTACCGTGGTGGGTGAGAAAGCCTTCCACACAATCGTCTCGCAAATATTGGTCGCAATGAAAAGCGATATACCAGAGCCCAAGCCATATCCCTTCTGTAGCAGCTCATCAAGCAAAAGCACAATAAGACCAGCAGCAAACAGTTGAATAATGATCAGCAGACAAACGCCGGCGCCAATCTCAGATGGATCACCGTACATGCCAGTCATAACATAGACAATCGCCTGGCCAATTGTTATAACCATGCCGAACAGCTTCCGAGCGCCATTGAACAGAGCACGATCTTGGGCGTATCGCCGACCTCAATGATCTTGGCGCCAGCTAAAAGCTGCATAATCAAACCAGATGTTACAATGGGTGAGATGCCCAATTCCATAAGTGTGCCACAGTTTGAAGCGAGGATCACACGTATCCAGTAAAATGGATCTGCTGAATCGGAGCTCATGATACCAAACAATGGAATCTGACAGCAGACCAGAAAAATGAAAAGTGTTATGGCTGTCCATAGTACTTTTTCTCTAAATTGAATTTTGCGCTCGGGCTTTGCAATTTCCGGCAAAATACTGCAAAAAGGCTTGATAACTTCCAGGAATTTGATTCCCATTGTATTTGGCTTAATATAACGTCCGGTAGGAATATAAACTTAAAAGTTGTATTGCAACACTTTCTTTATGAAATTAAGAAAGTTGTCCTCCTCTGATGAAATGCCCCAGCGGACACAACTACCGCTTCAAATGACAAGAACCGAATGACGCAATAGATGGGGAAACTGATGAAAAACTATCATCATGTACTACATTTGACAGATTATAATCTTTATTGCCTGCTGTAGCGAGGTTAGTATAGCTTTGTTCACTCGATATAAGCGAATCATGGATTGACTGTTTTTCATCAATTTCCCCATCTATTGCGTCATAAAATTCACTAGTATTATTTCCATTCTCTGCCACCTCATTTACACTTTTATCTTTCTCTTCTTTTTTGATTCGGGGGTATGGCTTAATTTCCCTATTTCCTTTAATAATCTTTTTGAGTGGTTCTGTTATAGGCTTAAATGTTTCCTCCAACTGGTATTCATTTGCGGCTTTACCTAATTTAATACTTCGAAATTTTCTTTTTAACGCGTTTCTTGTTTTGTTAGCTCCTTTAGTATATGCTCATTCATTTTAGTATATTATGATAGTAAGCCAATAACCTTGATCAGTGTTTTTTTCTGTTATTTGTTGTTATTTTTCAGAAACAGTGTTTATACTCGATACCGAAGGTAAAGAGTATATTGGTTTTGTGCAATGTCCGTCATGGTGTCTGTCCGTCTGTCCGTCCGTCCGTCTGTCCGTCCGTATGTGTGCAAGTTTTTTCCACACCCTTCAAGCTAGGGACTTGAAACTTTCCAATTCTCTTTTTCTATGGGATAGTAAATTAAAGTGTCAAGATTGGGGTTCTACGATAACTGGGGGGCTGGCAAATCGATAAATTCGATAACTCAAAAACGATAAATCCGCATATTTCACACACCCTTACAGCTAGAACTACCAAATTTGGTAAGAAGATAGCTACTAGCAACCCCCAAAAAACTGCATCAAAAATTTTGGAGCCACGCCCCCCCCCATTCCACCCCCAGACCCCCCGCATTTTAAAGTCAAAAAAGCCTATATCTCCCACAGTTTTTGAGCTAGAGCCACCAAATTTGGTGCCAATTTAGCTGATGATGACCCCCCAAAAACTGCACCAAAAGTTTGGATGCCACGCCCACCAATACCGCCCTAGCCGCCCCCAGATGCCCCAACGCTTCGTAAAAAACGGGAATGCGTGTATCTTCCAGAGTAGTGGAGCTAGAGCCACCAAATTTGGTAGGAAGATAGCTGGTAACGACCCCAAAAGAACTGCATCACTGCACCATTATACCCTTATTTACCCATTTTATGGTTTAAGGGTATAAAAAAACACTGTTTCTGAAAAACATAAAAAATAACAGCAAAACAAGGACAGAACAACCTGTTATTAAAACCACCCTCTTTTACGAGTTCGCGCAGTGATCTCGTCGTGATCGGTTGTGTCGCGCATAGAAAACGGCAAAGTCGTGTGTATCTATTGTGCTCTCTTCGTGTGCTAAAAATAGCATTAACGGTAAATTTCGACGCTGTCACGTACAGTGTCGGCAGTCAGACAACAACAACATACAAGAGTGAGCGATAATTCTGTATTCGTTGCTCATTTGGGTAAAACATTACCCCTCGCACTGCGCTCTGCGCAAGCGAGAGGTCGGTCCCGTTACTTTATATAAAGTGAAAGACAATTGCATTATTAAACAAGTAAATTCCAAAATTAGTTATGGATAATAATCCACCATCTCAGTCGCTTCCTAGTAATAGGCAAGCTCTACTGGATGAGATGAGAAAAGTAGCCGGTGCAAGCCCTGGAACTATACGCTCCCAAATCATCGCTACCGGAACAGCAACTTGTGCTGATTTCAATAGCATACAGCGAGAATCAGTGCCCTTTTACACAGCGGTTACAACTAGCAGTGACACTATCGTTACCAGCACAATCTCTACGTCATCAAGTACGGCATCAACATATACTGTGGCGGCATCTGTCGGGCCCAATATTTCAACTACTACGTCTCCTGGCAACACACCGTTGCCTGAATTTTTGTCAACAATAGCTCGCAAGACGAAGTGCACATTTCAAGCACGGGATACTCCTGCTAACAAAAAACATAAAGGAACTGTGAAAACATCTAAATCAATAGGTAAGCTAAGAGGAAGGTCACAGACCTACACAAGGAGCCACCTAAAGATGCAGCATCCACCTCGACTGCAGCGGCACTGGGTAACAACCGCTTTGCAGCTCTGGTCGAAGAAGTGGACAACTTTATGGAGCAAGACCTACCAGAAACATGGTCTGAAGACGAAGATGCAGACCCTGCTGTTAACATTGGGAGCAAGCATCCACAAAAGCGGTCTCTAGGCCTCCAGCTATATGTGTGCCAAAAGTCAACAATCCCGCATCCATGGAACGAGCACTGGACTCGTGCGTTGGTGCCAACAACTATAGCATTCGCACTTCTAAGTTTGGTGTGTCACGGATTTACACGAGCAGCTCTGATACTTTCCGGGCAACAGTGAAACAATTGACAGAACTCAATTGTCATTTCTGGCATCATCAACTTAAGGAAGATAAGCCTTACAGGGTTGTCATTAAGGGAGCCAATGCCAACGTACCCAAGGAACTAATTCAGCAGGCTCTTGCTGAACACGGTTTTGAAGCCGTTAATATATACTGCCCAAGAAAGTCAGATTGGCGTAACGTTCAGGTTAATGAGGATGATGACGAAGCGACAATCAATTACAAGACGCCGGCAAAATCTTTTTTTTGTCAATCTCAAACACGGGCCGAATGTGTCTGACGCATTGAAAATTACTCAACTTGGCAGGTACAGAGTATCTGTGGAGCGCGCTCCTCGTAGGAAAGAAGTATTGCAATGTCTGAGATGCTTCATCTTCGGGCACTCAAAAAATTATTGCGTTCAGGATCCAGTTTGTGGCAAATGCGCTGGCTCTCACATGACAGGCTCCCTGCTTTGCACCAGTGAAAATTATTTGTGCGTCAACTGTGGTCAAGATCACGCTTCGACAGACAGAGACTGCCCAGTCCGGAAAGAAAAAAATAAGAAAATTGAAACCGAGCCCAAGACTCCCTACTACTGGCAACACCGTCAAACCAAAATTCAACCATGGCCCCTCACGCGCCTTCATACCGGCCGAGGCTGTCAGAGGCAATATGTCATACGCTGAAGTTGCTCGTCCCCATAGAGCTGAACTTAGGCCAAGTGCCGTTGAGCATTCTCAGCGAGAAACAAATTCACTGCCTGATAAGAAGTTCCTTGCACTGGAGAACTCAATACGAGAGATCAATTCTAGAATGGACCAATTGTTTAAGTTGGTTCAAGAAACTATGGAGGCGAACAAGGCCTTCCGAGAACTGGTCCAGGTTCTCGTTTCACGCATCCCGCACTGATGCAACCAACCATAAAAATCGGATTGTGGAACGCACGGGGACTAGTTAGGGGCTCTGAAGAGCTTCGGTTATTTCTCGGTGCACACAATATAGACGTCGTGTTTGCCACAGAGACACACATGAGAGAAGGACAGCGTGTCTTTCTACCTGGATATACCACCCACCATGCCTTCCACCCTAGCGGTAACAGCAGAGGTGGCGCCTCAGTCATTGTGCGCTCTAGCTTGAGCCACTGTCCTCAGCCTCCCATCTCAACAAACGACAGGCAGATAGCGAGGGTGAATTTACAGACATCTGACGGGATTGTCACACTCGCGTCTTTGTATCTCCCACCCAGAGAGCTTTGGTCTAAAGCGGAATTTGAATCCCTGTTTGCAATGCTAGGCACCAAATTCATTGCGGGTGGTGATTATAACGCTAAGCACGCATGGTGGGGCAACTCTAGAGCTTGTTCCAGAGGCAAATGCTGCAGGAAGTCGTAGCGAATGGTCAGTACCAAATCCTAGCAACGGGAGAGCCTACTTTCTACTCATCCAACTCCCTAGTATCACCATCAGCGCTCGATTTCTATGTCACCAATGGCTATAACATGAGCAGACTCAATGTGAGAACGTTTCATGAACTTTCTTCGGATCACACTCCTCTTCTGGCGGATCTGCACGCCACGCCGCTCAGCATGCCACAACGATCTTGTCTACTCTCTCGTGGCTCGGATGTAGAAATTTTTAAGGCCTATCTGGAGCAGCAGATTGACCTTAATGTGGAAATTCAAGACGCTGAAGGTATAGATAACGCCATCAGTGTTTTCATGAGTAAGTTGAAACAAGCTGCATCAAGAGCTGCAACTAGGAATCAGCACCATATAGATGTACCTAAACCGCCACAGCTTCCGTTTGTAATAGCTGAGCTTCTCCGACTCAAACGCAAAGTTAGAAGGGAGTATGCAAGAACAGGCGATGCCCGAATCCAACAGATTCACAATAGGTTGGCGAATCGCCTACATAAAGTGCTGGCCAGCAGGAAAAAGATTCAAATTGACAACCTGTTGGAAAACTTAGGAAGCGATGCCTCTACAAACTACTCTCTGTGGAAATTACCAAATTGTACAAAACCCTGGCCGCTCCGAAATCGGCTATTAGGATCCTGCAGGAGGCTGGTGTCGCACTAGTCTCGAAAAAACAGAAGTGTTTGCAAATAACCTTGAGCAACGTTTCAGGCCGCACGACTTTGCGTCAGAGAGTCACTGTAGGCAGATTGGGGAGTCACTGGAGACACCTTTCCAAATGGCTTTGCCCACTGACAACGTTACTCTGGATGAAGTAAAGCAACTGGTGTCTAAGCTGAAACCAAAGAAAGCTCCTGGCGAGGACTTACTTGACAACAAAACCATAAGACTTCTACCAGATCAAGCCCTGCTGTTTTTAGTGTTAATCTTTAATAGCGTTCTACGTGTGGGATACTTTCCTATAGCCTGGAAGTCAGCCAGCATAATAATGATTCTAAAGCCTGGGAAACCCCCAACCGATGTGGACTCCTACAGGCCGATCAGTCTTCTCCCCTCGCTGGGCAAAATCTTGGAGCGACTGATCCTCAACAGAATGCTCACAATTGAAGCTGTTACCAATGCGATAACCCAATTCCAGTTTGGATTCCGAAGGCAGCACGGCACTCCAGAGCAGCTCCATAGAGTTGTCAACTTTGTGATAGAGGCCCTGGAGAAAAAAGAGTACGCGGTCTCTGCCTTCCTGGACATTCAACAAGCTTTCGATAGAGTTTGGCACCCTGGTCTTCTCTACAAAGCCAAGAGTCTTCTAACGCCCCAGCTGTTCCAGATCGTTAAGAGCTTTTTGGAAGGGCGCACATTCAAAGTGAGTGCCGATGGGTGGAAGTCCTCCACTAACTTATTGAAGCGGGCGTTCCTCAAGGCAGTGTGTTGGGACCCACATTGTACTCCATATTCTGTTCGGATATGCCAACTCACACCGCAATCACATCCATCAACGAAGATGATACCCTTGTTGCGACCTACGCTGACGACACAGCGGTGCTCACAAAAAGCAGTTGTGTGATCCTAGCCAGGGACGCACTACAAGACTATTTGGACGCCTTTCAGGAATGGGCAAAGAACTGGAATGTGTGCATAAACGAAAGTAAATGTGCCAATGTCACATTCACAAACCGAGCGCTGAACTGCCCTGTGGTGTCACTCAATGGTAAAGTGCTAAGTCACTCTCTAGCGCATAAGTATTTAGGTGTCATCCTGGATAGAAGGCTCTCTTTCAAAAAACATGTCTCATCGCTGCAGCAGTCATTTAGAGCCAAAGTTAAAAGGATGTCTTGGCTTCTATCCTCTAAAAATAAGCTGTCGCTTGATAACAAGGTTAGGATTTATAAGTGCATACTAGCTCCTAGCCTTTTCTATGCCATACAGGTGTATGGTATCGCTGCCAAGTCGCACCTTAACAAGATCCGTGTACTCCAAGCTAAGACACTTAGAACGATATCTGGAGCCCAATGGTATATAAGAAACAGCAACATCGAGCGTGACCTTAAGGTGCCTAAATAGGTGATAGGATACAAGCGATTGCCAAAAAATACACGGAGAGACTGGGAGCTCATCCTAACAGTCTAGCCAGACGCCTTAATACTGCTTGCCAAAGGGCAAGGAGAAGATTAAAGCGCCACCACCCTCAAGATCTCCTGGACAGGGTCTTGACATAAAGTCCCAGCTACCCTATGCTTATCCCAATTTACCTTTAAAACCCACCTATCCCATATTATTAATTAATTAACATAATTTCGTATGTCATTATGAAAAATAATCTTGTTTTGTTTTTAGTTTAATTTCTGATTTGTTTAAGTTGCCCAATAAGGTAGCAGAACACTTGTCTTGTAAAAATTTCATTTAATTTTTTTTTAATAATAAAAAAAAAAAAAAAAAAACCCTCTTTTACGCTCGCTGATCAAGTTTATTGGCTTACTATCATAAATATACTAAAATGAATGAGCATATACTAAAGGAGCTAACAAAAACAAGAAACGCGTTAAAAAGAAAATTTCGAAGTATTAAATTAGGTAAAGCCGCAAATGAATACCAGTTGGAGGAAACATTTAAGCCTATAACAGAACCACTCAAAAAGATTATTAAAGGAAATAGGGAAATTAAGCCATACCCCCGAATCAAAAAAGAAGAGAAAGATAAAAGTGTAAATGAGGTGGCAGAGAATGGAAATAATACTAGTGAATTTTAATACTTACTCATTTTCATTACTTACTCATTTTTGTTAATTATTTTGAAATTAATCAATTTAATTCAACATGTTAGGCCAAAACGAAATCTGTGATCAAATGACTTGAAAAGTAAACAATAACGACCTGTTTCTAAAGGTTTTTGACATTACATATTTTTAAGACAAAAAAAATATAAATAGCGTTTATTTTGACAAATTTTGTTGCGTGACTTTAACTGTAAGTTATCTTTAATCATGATTCTATGATCTCATGTTTAATCATGTCCTTTTATAACACTCAGTTAAAACAATAACAAATTGCCACGAAATTTATTCGGTGAACTTAAGCAATGAAGTCTCACATTTTGAATAGACACTAATAAATCTATTCAAACTAAAGTTTGGCGGTGCCAGCTGACATGTGGGAAGTATGATGCATCATTGTTTGCTGTTAATGTTGTGTTGGTTTTAAGAGTGTGGTTTTGGCTGCTTAGAACAGCAGCGTTCCCATGCCACCCATTTCGGATTGTTCTTTAACAAAAATCTCAAAGTATTGATAGATGATCGTCATAGCCAGCAAAATACCCGTGCCCGATCCAATAGCGCCCAGTAAATCGGCCATAACGGAAAGAGCACCAATGCACAAACCGCCAAAGGCAGCTGCCGTTGGAATATAACGATTTAGTTCATGAATCATTGAGTTCTCGCGATGGCCGCGCATCACCATGTGCTGTTCTTTTAGCTGCTTGGCAACATCCTTAGCTGAGCTGCCAGAGACATCGATCCATGTCTTGGAAAAGAATGCACAGGAACCCAGCATAAAACAATGTAGAGCAGCGCGTGTATGGGATCAGTGAGTATATGGCCAACACTCTCTGGTGGCGACAGATAATAGCATAAGCCACCAATAGGATACGAACGTGCTGGGCCACCACCTCCAACATCGGCCCAGACGCCAAGCAAGTTGATGAAGAAATTGCCTTGGAATTTGACGGCCAACATCTGGGAGATGACATTCAAGTTAGAGACCAAAGCAGACTGCAGTACAATGGGTATGTTAGATGTGTAGAATAGTTTAATTGGATAGCTGCTATACTGGCCGCGATAGCGTGCGCTCTTGATAGGCAAATCGACGCGAAAGCCTTGGAAGTAGATAACGACAGCAAACACCAAAATTGTGGCCAGCAGGTTCATCAAGTTAGGTAAGTTCTGGCGATAGAAAGCCTCGCGCAGAGCACGCACTTTATCATTGCGTGTGGCCATTAAATGGAACAGAGGAATTACAGCGCCCTCAAACTCAGTGCCTCGTCCCGTTGTTACCGTGGTGGGTGAGAAAGCCTTCCACACAATCGTCTCGCAAATATTGGTCGCAATGAAAAGCGATATACCAGAGCCCAAGCCATATCCCTTCTGTAGCAGCTCATCAAGCAAAAGCACAATAAGACCAGCAGCAAACAGTTGAATAATGATCAGCAGACAAACGCCGGCGCCAATCTCAGATGGATCACCGTACATGCCAGTCATAACATAGACAATCGCCTGGCCAATTGTTATAACCATGCCGAACAGCTTCCGAGCGCCATTGAACAGAGCACGATCTTTGGGCGTATCGCCGACCTCAATGATCTTGGCGCCAGCTAAAAGCTGCATAATCAAACCAGATGTTACAATGGGTGAGATGCCCAATTCCATAAGTGTGCCACGGTTTGAAGCGAGGATCACACGTATCCAGTAAAATGGATCTGCTGAATCGGAGCTCATGATACCAACAATGGAATCTGACAGCAGACCAGAAAAATGAAAAGTGTTATGGCTGTCCATAGTACTTTTTCTCTAAATTGAATTTTGCGCTCGGGCTTTGCAATTTCCGGCAAAATACTGCAAAAAGGCTTGATAACTTCCAGGAATTTGATTCCCATTGTATTTGGCTTAATATAACGTCCGGTAGGAATATAAACTTAAAAGTTGTATTGCAACACTTTCTTTATGAAATTAAGAAAGTTGTCCTCCTCTGATGAAATGCCCCAGCGGACACAACTACCGCTTCAAATGACAAGAACCCAATGACGCAATAGATGGGGAAATTGATGAAAAACTATCATCATGTACTACATTTGACAGATTATAATCTTTATTGCCTGCTGTAGCGAGGTTAGTATAGCTTTGTTCACTCGATATAAGCGAATCATGGATTGACTGTTTTTCATCAATTTCCCCATCTATTGCGTCATAAAATTCACTAGTATTATTTCCATTCTCTGCCACCTCATTTACACTTTTATCTTTCTCTTCTTTTTTGATTCGGGGGTATGGCTTAATTTCCCTATTTCCTTTAATAATCTTTTTGAGTGGTTCTGTTATAGGCTTAAATGTTTCCTCCAACTGGTATTCATTTGCGGCTTTACCTAATTTAATACTTCGAAATTTTCTTTTTAACGCGTTTCTTGTTTTTGTTAGCTCCTTTAGTATATGCTCATTCATTTTAGTATATTTATGATAGTAAGCCATAACCTTGATCAGTGTTTTTTTCTGTTATTTGTTGTTATTTTTCAGAAACAGTGTTTATACTCGATACCGAAGGTAAAGAGTATATTGGTTTTGTGCAATGTCCGTCATGGTGTCTGTCCGTCTGTCCGTCCGTCCGTCCGTATGTGTGCAAGTTTTTTCCACACCCTTCAAGCTAGGGACTTGAAACTTTCCAATTCTCTTTTTCTATGGGATAGTAAATTAAAGTGTCAAGATTGGGGTTCTACGATAACTGGGGGGCTGGCAAATCGATAAATTCGATAACTCAAAAACGATAAATCCGCATATTTCACACACCCTTACAGCTAGAACTACCAAATTTGGTAAGAAGATAGCTACTAGCAACCCCCAAAAAACTGCATCAAAAATTTTGGAGCCACGCCCCCCCCATTCCACCCCCAGACCCCCCGCATTTTAAAGTCAAAAAGCCTATATCTCCCACAGTTTTTGAGCTAGAGCCACCAAATTTGGTGCCAATTTAGCTGATGATGACCCCCCAAAACTGCACCAAAAGTTTGGATGCCACGCCCACCAATACCGCCCTAGCCGCCCCCAGATGCCCCAACGCTTCGTAAAAAACGGGAATGCGTGTATCTTCCAGAGTAGTGGAGCTAGAGCCACCAAATTTGGTAGGAAGATAGCTGGTAACGACCCCAAAAGAACTGCATCACTGCACCATTATACCCTTATTTACCCATTTTATGGTTTAAGGGTATAAAAAAACACTGTTTCTGAAAAACATAAAAAATAACAGCAAAACAAGGACAGAACAACCTGTTATTAAAACCACAATCTTTTACGCTCGCTGATCAAGTTTATTGGCTTACTATCATAAATATACTGAAATGAATGAGCATATACTAAAGGAGCTAACAAAAACAAGAAACGCGTTAAAAAGAAAATTTCGAAGTATTAAATTAGGTAAAGCCGCAAATGAATACCAGTTGGAGGAAACATTTAAGCCTATAACAGAACCACTCAAAAAGATTATTAAAGGAAATAGGGAAATTAAGCCATACCCCCGAATCAAAAAAGAAGAGAAAGATAAAAGTGTAAATGAGGTGGCAGAGAATGGAAATAATACTAGTGAATTTTAATACTTACTCATTTTCATTACTTACTCATTTTTGTTAATTATTTTGAAATGAATCAATTTAATTTAACATGTTAGGCCAAAACGAAATCTGTGATCAATGACTTGAAAGTAAACAATAACGACCTGTTTCTAAAGGTTTTTGACATTACATATTTTTAAGACAAAAAAAAATATAAATAGCGTTTATTTTGACAAATTTTGTTGCGTGACTTTAACTGTAAGTTATCTTTAACCATGATTCTATGATCTCATGTTTAATCATGTCCTTTTATAACACTCAGTTAAAACAATAACAAATTGCCACGAAATTTATTCGGTGAACTTAAGCAATGAAGTCTCACATTTTGAATAGACACTAATAAATCTATTCAAACTAAAGTTTGGCGGTGCCAGCTGACATGTGGGAAGTATGATGCATCATTGTTTGCTGTTAATGTTGTGTTGGTTTTAAGAGTGTGGTTTTGGCTGCTTAGAACAGCAGCGTTCCCATGCCACCCATTTCGGATTGTTCTTTAACAAAAATCTCAAAGTATTGATAGATGATCGTCATAGCCAGCAAAATACCCGTGCCCGATCCAATAGCGCCCAGGAAATCGGCCATAACGGAAAGAGCACCAATGCACAACCGCCAAAGGCAGCTGCCGTTGGAATATAACGATTCAGTTCATGAATCATTGAGTTCTCGCGATGGCCGCGCATCACCATGTGCTGTTCTTTTAGCTGCTTGGCAACATCCTTAGCTGAGCTGCCAGAGACATCGATCCATGTCTTGGAAAAGAATGCACAGGAACCCAGCATAAAAACAATGTAGAGCAGCGCGTGTATGGGATCAGTGAGTATGTGGCCAACACTCTCTGGTGGCGACAGATAATAGCATAAGCCACCAATAGGATACGAACGTGCTGGGCCACCACCTCCAACATCGGCCCAGACGCCAAGCAAGTTGATGAAGAAATTGCCTTGGAATTTGACGGCCAACATCTGGGAGATGACATACAAGTTAGAGACCAAAGCAGACTGCAGTACAATGGGTATGTTAGATGTGTAGAATAGTTTAATTGGATAGCTGCTATACTGGCCGCGATAGCGTGCGCTCTTGATAGGCAAATCGACGCGAAAGCCTTGGAAGTAGATAACGACAGCAAACACCAAAATTGTGGCCAGCAGGTTCATCAAGTTAGGTAAGTTCTGGCGATAGAAAGCCTCGCGCAGAGCACGCACTTTATCATTGCGTGTGGCCATTAAATGGAACAGAGCAATTACAGCGCCCTCAAACTCAGTGCCTCGTCCCGTTGTTACCGTGGTGGGTGAGAAAGCCTTCCACACAATCGTCTCGCAAATATTGGTCGCAATGAAAAGCGATATACCAGAGCCCAAGCCATATCCCTTCTGTAGCAGCTCATCAAGCAAAAGCACAATAAGACCAGCAGCAAACAGTTGAATAATGATCAGCAGACAAACGCCGGCGCCAATCTCAGATGGATCACCGTACATGCCAGTCATAACATAGACAATCGCCTGGCCAATTGTTATAACCATGCCGAACAGCTTCCGAGCGCCATTGAACAGATCACGATCTTTGGGCGTATCGCCGACCTCAATGATCTTGGCGCCAGCTAAAAGCTGCATAATCAAACCAGATGTTACAATGGGTGAGATGCCCAATTCCATAAGTGTGCCACGGTTTGAAGCGAGGATCACACGTATCCAGTAAAATGGATCTGCTGAATCGGAGCTCATGATACCAAACAATGGAATCTGACAGCAGACCAGAAAAATGAAAAGTGTTATGGCTGTCCATAGTACTTTTTCTCTAAATTGAATTTTGCGCTCGGGCTTTGCAATTTCCGGCAAAATACTGCAAAAAGGCTTGATAACTTCCAGGAATTTGATTCCCATTGTATTTGGCTTAATATAACGTCCGGTAGGAATATAAACTTAAAAGTTGTATTGCAACACTTTCTTTATGAAATTAAGAAAGTTGTCCTCCTCTTATGAAATGCCCCAGCGGACACAACTACCGCTTCAAATGACAAGAACCGAATGACGCAATAGATGGGGAAATTGATGAAAACTATCATCATGTACTACATTTGACAGATTATAATCTTTATTGCCTGCTGTAGCGAGGTTAGTATAGCTTTGTTCACTCGATATAAGCGAATCATGGATTGACTGTTTTTCCATCAATTTCCCCATCTATTGCGTCATAAAATTCACTAGTATTATTTCCATTCTCTGCCACCTCATTTACACTTTTATCTTCTCTTCTTTTTTGATTCGGGGGTATGGCTTAATTTCCCTATTTCCTTTAATAATCTTTTTGAGTGGTTCTGTTATAGGCTTAAATGTTTTCTCCAACTGGTATTCATTTGCGGCTTTACCTAATTTAATACTTCGAAATTTTCTTTTTAACGCGTTTCTTGTTTTTGTTAGCTCCTTTAGTATATGCTCATTCATTTTAGTATATTTATGATAGTAAGCCAATAACCTTGATCAGTGTTTTTTTCTGTTATTTGTTGTTATTTTTCAGAAACAGTGTTTATACTCGATACCGAAGGTAAAGAGTATATTGGTTTTGTGCAATGTCCGTCATGGTGTCTGTCCGTCTGTCCGTCCGTCCGTCTGTCCGTCTGTCCGTCCGTATGTGTGCAAGTTTTTTCCACACCCTTCAAGCTAGGGACTTGAAACTTTCCAATTCTCTTTTTCTATGGGATAGTAAATTAAAGTGTCAAGATTGGGGTTCTACGATAACTGGGGGGCTGGCAAATCGATAAATTCGATAACTCAAAAACGATAAATCCGCATATTTCACACACCCTTACAGCTAGAACTACCAAATTTGGTAAGAAGATAGCTACTAGCAACCCCCAAAAAACTGCATCAAAAATTTTGGAGCCACGCCCCCCCATTCCACCCCCAGACCCACCGCATTTTAAAGTCAAAAAAGATTATAACTCCCACAGTTTTTGAGCTAGAGCCACCAAATTTGGTGCCAATTTAGCTGATGATGACCCCCCAAAAACTGCACCAAAAGTTTGGATGCCACGCCCACCAATACCGCCCTAGCCGCCCCCAGATGCCCCAACGCTTCGTAAAAAACGGGAATGCGTGTATCTTCCAGAGTAGTGGAGCTAGAGCCACCAAATTTGGTAGGAAGATAGCTGGTAACGACCCCAAAAGAACTGCATCAAAGTTTTGGAGCCACGCCCACCCATCCCGCCCCCAGCCCCCCGCATTTAGAAATCAGAAAAGCCTATATCTCCCACAGTTTTTTAGCTAGAGTCACCAAATTTGGTGCCAAGATAGATGATGATGACCCCCCAAAAACTGCATCAAAAGATTGGATGCCACGCCCACCAATAACGCCCTAGCCACCCCCATCTGCCCCAACGCTTCGTCAGAAACGGGAATGCGTGTATATTCCAGAGTAGTGGAGCTAGAGCCACCAAATTTGGTAGGAAGATTGCTGGCAACGACCCCCAACAATCTGCATCAAAGTTTTGGAGCCTAGCCCATCCATTCCGCCCCCCTTTCCCCACCTTATACAAACTTTGAGCTAGAGTCACCAAATTTGGTATGAAGGTAGCATTTGACATTCCACAAGGACCTGCAGCAAAAATTTGGATGCCACGCCCAACCATACCGCCCGCAGCCCCCCTTTCCCCACTTTATACAAACTTCGAGCTAGAGTCACCAAATTTGGTATGAAGAGAGCAATTGACATCCCACATGGATCGGCAGCAAAAATTTGAAAGCCACGCCCACCCATACCGCCCCAAGCCCCATAGCCCCCCTTTCACCACCTTTTACATGCTTCGAGCTAGAGTCACCAAGTTTGGTAAGAAGGTAGCATTTGACATTCCACAAGGATCTGCAGCAAAAATTTGGATGCCACGCCCAACCATACCGCCCGCAGCCCCCCTTTCCCCACTTTATACAACTTCGAGCTAGAGTCACCAATTTGGTATGAAGGTAGCATTTGACATTCCACAAGGATCTGCAGCCAAAATTTGGATGCCACGCCCAACCATACCGCCCGCAGCTCCCCTTTCCCCACTTTATACAAACTTCGAGCTAGAGTCACCAATTTGGTATGAAGATAGCAATTGACATCCCACATAGATCGGCACCAAAAATTTGAATACCACGCCCAACCATACCGCCCCTAGCCCCCCTTTCCCCACTTTATACAAACTTCGAGCTAGAGTCACCAAATTTGGTATGAAGATAGCAATTGACATCCCACATAGATCGCACCAAAATTTGAATACCACGCCCAACCATACCGCCCCCAGCCCCCCTTTCCCCACTTTTACAAACTTTGAGCTAGGGTCACCAAATTTGTTATGAAGGTAGCATTTGACATTCCACAAGGATCTGCAGCAAAAATTTGGATGCCACGCCCAACCATACCGCCCGCAGCCCCCCTTTCCCCACTTTATACAAACTTCGAGCTAGAGTCACCAAATTTGGTATGAAGATAGCAATTGACATCCCACATAGATCGGCACCAAAAATTTGAATACCACGCCCAACCATACCGCCCCCAGCCCCCCTTTCACCACTTTATACAAACTTCGAGCTAGAGTCACCAAATTTGGTATGAAGGTAGCATTTCACATTCCACAAGGATCTGCAGCAAAATTTGGATGCCACGCCCAACCATACCGCCCGCAGCCCCCCTTTCCCCACTTTATACAAACTTCGAGCTAGAGTCACCAAATTTGGTATGAAGGTAGCATTTGACATTCCACAAGGATCTGCAGCAAAAATTTGGATGCCACGCCCAACCATACCGCCCGCAGCCCCCCTTTCCCCACTTTATACAAACTTCGAGCTAGAGTCACCAAATTTGGTATGAAGATAGCAATTGACATCCCACATAGATCGGCACCAAAAATTTGAATACCACGCCCACCTATACCGCCCCAAGCCCATAGCCCCCCTTTCACCACCTTTTACATGCTTCGAACTAGAGTCACCAAATTTGGTATGAAGGTAGCATTTGACATTCCACAAGGATCTGCAGCAAAAATTTGGATGCCACGCCCAACCATACCGCCCGCAGCCCCCTTTCCCCACTTTATACAAACTTCGAGCTAGAGTCACCAAATTGGTATGAAGGTAGCATTTGACATTCCACAAGGATCTGCAGCAAAAATTTGGATGCCACGCCCAACCATACCGCCCGCAGCCCCCCTTTCCCCACTTTATACAAACTTCGAGCTAGAGTCACCAAATTTGGTATGAAGAGAGCATTTGACATCCCACATGGATCGTAAGCAAAAATTTGAATGCCACGCCCACCTATACCGCCCAAGCCCATAGCCCCCTCTCACCACCTTTTACATGCTTCGAACTAGAGTCACCAAATTGG